>JARUPZ010000028.1:2301941-2599914 GCA_031213475.1 Nereocystis luetkeana
TGGACCCGCGTGCGCGCGCGCGGCTTCAACAGGCAAGCCGACCACAGAGCAGATGCAGAGGTGTTATACATAAGTGAAGAAAGCCGGGTTACGGGCGTGTAGAGCACCCCAACATACGGGACGTAACCCTTGACACTCAATGTATCAAGATTGAGCTGAGAGAGACCACGCAGGGTGTGAGGGCATGGGGGGAAACGCCGAGTCATCGTGAACTCCACGGCAACTGCAACGCATCAACAGTACACGGTGAACATTATGGCATTTGCTGTAGCGGAGCAAGGCGATTGGGCAAAAACTGCGTTCTGTCACAAGAAGCCTAACGTCAGACAGCCACCTACACCGACGTAAAGTGAGGTTATAAAAAGGGTTTTCTGAGCAGCCAATTCTCCGCAAAAAACAACGCCTCCATATCTCCGGTGAGGACACCAAAAGAGAAAGTGCTACGGAGTCCCATCCGCCTTATTTTGCACCAAGAAAAGGCGTCCGGTAGACAAATCGTTTCGCCTCCTCGAAGAGCAATAGGCACAGCAGAGCAATAGGCACAGCAGAGCAATAGGCACAGCGGACCAACAGGCACAGCAGACCATTAGCATACCGCAACCACCAGCCCGAATAATAGAACAGGGCCGAAAGGACTCGCGTTCCTTAACTCTCGCGCTGCCCTGCATGAGGTTGACGTCGCCAAGATCGACCACGGCCACAACAGAAAGCTACACTATCAATGTCAACATCCACCACCAGCCAACAACTGTAAGTACGAAACAACAACAAACAACACAACAACAACAACAACAACACAACAACAACAACAACAACAACAACACACAACAACAACACACAACAACAACCAACAACTGACCGACCCCACCATCACCAAAAAAAAAAACACCAACACCAACACCACCTCCAACGCTAAACACGACAAGCATTTTCTCTTGCCTGTCTCGACCTCCAGAGCCGCCCTGCTTCGGTTGTAGTCGCTGAGGTCGTTGAGGGAGCGGGGTCGCTCTGGCCCTTCTGCCTTTTCTTACCCCCGAACCCGTACTTCTTGTCCTTGCCCTCTCGCTTCGTGTTCCGTCCGCCGTCACCTTCAGAAAGAAAAAAAAATGATAATAAGGGAAAATATATGTACATGAAAAAACGGACAGGACGAACGAGCAGCGGTACTCAGCAGACAATGGAGCAAATACAAAATCGTGGGCAAAACAAAAAGCTGAGCAAAGCAGAAGCGCATCGCTTCGCGTGGATGGGTGTACACGACGTACACTATTTTCGAAGAGTTAAAAGATAAGGAGAGGGGAGGGACAAGCCAAGTAGCAAGAAGGGAGAGAGAAGGGAGAAAAGAAGAAATCGTACTCCAGGCCAGGTGATAGGAACACGAGTGCCCATCTCTGCTAGAAAAACAGACGATTCGGGAACCTAGCCACACCCTTTCCCGTCGCTTCCTACCGGGTACTCCCTACTCTCGTCAATAGCGGTGTCAAGTGTCGGTCCTGCCGCTGTCGCGCCCCCCCCCCCCCCCCCCCCCCCCCCCCCCCCCACCCCCCATTGAACAACTCAGCACGAAACACCCGAAAAATTGCTGGAATCCAAGGGCTAGTCGAACCGACACCTGCTGTACCCACCCGATCTATCATATGGTTTCTGCATTCGTCAACAGCTGTATGAGCAGGGCTGTCTTCGCCCCTCCCGCCCCCCCCCCCCTTCCCTCCCCTTGCCCCACTCTTGGCGTCCTCAGCTGCGTTCCCCAGCCGGCTCCTCTGCGCCTCGTCCTTGTGCCACCTTGCCATCAAACAGTCTGCCGCTTCGACGACCCCCCGGTACAAATTCCCGCACCCTCGGCCGTAACACCATATCTACCCCGAACAGCAAAAAGGGAGCTTCCCTTGGACCCCTTGGTGGCTTATTACGGGGGGCCGTAGTAAATAGGACCAAATATTGTTAGTAAAAATACCTAAATATATATATAGTTTTTGTGTCTACCGTAGGTCCTATTTAATATGGTCCCCCGTAATAGACATTCGGCCCAGTTATTCTCTGGTAGGCCTGATCCCGGGTCGTTCCCACCAGCCGTCGTCCCAAACATCACCCGACGGGTCAACCGCTCATTGGTCGTCCGCTGTACGGCCCCCGCAAAGAGGAGGCGTCGTTTGCGGGTGGTCGTCTCAACGCGAGTGCCTTTTCGAGAGCCTTGTCGTACGACGTGAGGCGGTGGGTGCGTTGTCGGCGCCGGAAGCCAATGATCCGTTATGTGTAAAGCGCCATTCGGAGCGCAGCGAAGTGCTCCTGGTCAAGCGTCCACGTCACACACCCGCACAGCAGGGTCTCCATCACGTCGGCCTTCTATTACGGGGGACCATAGTTAACAGGACCTATGGTACACATAAAAACCTATATGTTTAACCATTTTTACTAACAATATTTGGTCCTGTTAACTATGGCCCCCCGTAATAGCATGTTCACTCTTTAGAGAGGGAACAGGGCATCCTCCATCTCGTAAAGCTCCCGTTCGAACCGATTGCAGCATGCCCGTGCGAGTCGGATGTGTCGTGCGATCTCCGGCACAATGTCAGCGCTTGCGACGACAAGACCGCCCAGGTACCAAAACTGCGTCGTCCGCCTATACCTCTGCCCCGCTGCTTTGGGCGGAAGCTTTGAGGACCGCTTGGTGTTCATGTTAGTCACAAGGTTATCCTATTTCCGACCAGATTTGTCCCCTGTTTTCTGTCGCCGTCCAAAATTGAGACTTGCATCCGCTCGTGGCAATCAACACTTTACATGGTCCTGGTTAATGAAGTACCTGCCCGACCTCGTCAGTGACTAAGCAATCAATCAATTAATCCACCAACCATCAACGATGGGGAATAACCGATCAAAAACCACGTACAACTAGCTAGATTCTTCACCTCCTCGGCCTCCTCGTACAATCCAACAACATCAATCAACCAACAAATCCACACCGACCATCAATCATTAAGTCTTCAATCAGTGATCGACAACCAACAACAGCAAGTAGTCAATCGAGTATTGAATAAACCAACAACCAATGTTAGTAAAGTTCGATGAACAATCAATGATACAGAGGTAAGCCTACAGTTTTGTAGTGTATTACCTCGTCGGGTTCCTCCCCTGGCTCCACCCCCGGACAGAACAGCATCGAGCCCGTCGTCATCCTCCAGCGGGCCTCCTCTGCGACCCAAAAAACACAGCGGCAACCCAAGACAACATCGGTATGGAAGTTAGAACACTTGAACAGACATCCACGAGTAAATTTGTAAGCGATGGTCGTTCGTGGCTTTTGCCGGTCGCTAGCTTTTTGCGGGCTGCCAACACAGTATGAAACTATAAAACAAGATGTGCATACATAAAACATACCCTCGCTGGTCGTTGGCGCTTTTTTGCCGGTCGTTAGCTATTGGCAGGTTGGTCGTTATAGGTATTAGAGCACACCCGCTCGAAAAGTAGGCAAGCGACCAAAGGTTTTTGCCAAACTTCAGACAAATGTCGCCTGTCACATCAAACACAAAAAACGAAGGTAACCAAAACTACAACAAGACGTCACGTCACGCCACGCCACGAAAGTAAAGTTTAGGCCGCGATACATCGTGGTTGGCGCCTGCCTTGCTCGTCTCGACAACAAATTGTTAAACGTGTGGAAAAAACGAAACGAGCCGAAAAAAAAAAAAAAACGGCAGACACAGCAAAAAAGGTTGCCATGGTGCTCTTCCTTTACTACCAGGTACGTCTCGCTCGCAGTTTTTTTACGTACAACGACGACGACGGCAACGTACAGCGATGACAGCAACAGGCACAACGACAGCCGCAGCAACAACAACAACAGCAACAACAACAACAACAACAACAACAACAACAACAACAACAACAACAACAACAACAACAACAACAACAACAACAACAACAACAACAACAACAACAACAGCAGCAACAACAACAGCCGCAGCAGCAACAACAGCAGCAACAACAACCCCAACGTCGGCAACAGCAAGGAACCACCTCCTTCTCGCCTGGCCTCCATCCTTCCACACGACTCAACGCCCCTCCAAGACCTCGAGCTGACACCAACACCGACCCGATTCAAAACCCACACAACCCAACCCCACGCAACGCAACGCCACCTTACATTACCACCCCACCACCACCAACACTGTCCCTCCTCCTTCGTTTGGCCCTTTCTTTCGCTTCTCTTGTCTCCGGCCCAATGCCTATATATACCGCCTGGCCGGCAAACACTCTCTCCTAACACTCAAACCGCTGCTCCCTATCTCCGGCCCAATGCCTATATATAGCGCCTGGCCGGCAAACACTCTTTCCTAACACTCAAACCGCTGCTCCCTATCTCCGGCCCAATGCCTGTAGCGCCTGGCCGGCAACAACTCGCAAGACTCGAACCCTTGCTGTACATGCCTCCTTCGTTTGTCCCCCTTCTTCCACTCCTCGATCTCCTCCAGACCCTCCTTCTTTCGCTTGGACTTCTCGGCCTGCTTGTTGGACGACAGCTCCTTGGCGTACTTGCGCTGGTCCTGCCTCGCCTTGCGCTGCTCGAACGCGTCCATCTTCTGCTGCTCGAAGATCAGCTTGTCCTTGATCTGAAAAGGAGTATATCCAATGAATCCATCCACCCGTCCAACAACAACAGAACGAAAAAAAAAAAAAAAAAAAAAAAAAAAGAGCATGCGAGGTAGTGAGGAGGCGAGGCGCAAGGAGGAGGGATGGTCTTTGTTCGTTCACCCTAATGGTTCTGCAAAAACGTGTCCCATACTAATTTCAAGTAGTTTTCCCACAAAGAAGAGGGTCCCGAGCCCGAGGGGATAATCTTGAAAACATTTTTAAGGTACATGGGGGGAAGGGTGTGGGGGGGGTGTACTCGTGCCATGCAAAAATACCGTAGTCGTATGACCATAGACCCTCGCATCCCGACAATGCCGAGACGGAGCACGTCGGGTTTTCACCGGCCAGGCAGACATCGCTCACACCAAGCGCGAAGCGAACCGTGAGGTGTTGGGCGAGTCACATGAAGGGTGTGCTGCATCCCACCGAGAACCGCCTGTGGAGGCGATCCTTCCTGCCTGTGGATCACAGCGTCGAGTGGATGTATTTAGTTTCCGGTGTGTGGGGGTCGGGGGGGAAACACCCGAAGACAAGCCTGTCCTCCATCAGGAAACCAATCAACCAATCAAAGATGCAGGGAGAAGAGAAGCAGTTGAGGGGGCAAACAAACGGGTACAGGGTTGTAAAGGTACTCGAGCAGTGCATGCGTATACTGCCACTGACGTCAGTATACTTGAAAAGGCTGCGTGCACCAGAAAAAAAACAGAAAAAAAAAAACACGTAGAAGCTTACAGAAATATACCATACGTGCGTCCCAACAAGGCACGGCTTATTGCCTGAGTGAGGCATGCTTTGTCGCTGTAAAACCTGGGCCATGGAACTAACTTTTCATCAGGTTTTCCAACTTTCGTGTTTCTCAAAGACATCTGTTTCGGTGAATAACAGGGTTCCCCCTCAAGCAAAAAGCCTCAGCGAAACCCCATATCACGAACAACAACGGAAACCCTCAACGAAACGATACCACGAGGAAACGGCCAACAACAAAAGAGAACGGGGTGGCGAGAGAGGGAGAGGCGGCATTTTTCGCACCACATTACCATACCACTCCGGCCAAGCCATGTGATCACCCGTCGGACTCTGACGTAAGAACCAAACGGGGATCCTATTCTCGGCCAGGGTGGAAAAGAGTTTAGTGCTCCACCGACAATCGGGACACCCACATTTGCCCCGAGCTGAGACAGACAAGTGAAACGGAAGATGCGTGCTGAACGAGTCGCCTCTGGCGGGTTGCCCGCTCACCAGCAGCCAGGGGGACAGGGGTGGGTGGCCTTGCGGCGAAGCCTCGAGCTACGTACCGGGTTCGCCGCCAGGCTGAGGTTTCGCCGCGGCAGTATACTGAGGGGGATTCAGTACACTGGCTGCCCCTTTCCTACGTTGTCCGACTCTCTCCCGGAATACAAGGGCAGTTTGTCGATAAATGTTCAACGAAAAATACCTCCCCGTCCCCAAATATGTGGACCATCTACCTACTAATATACTCAAGTATATAGTCAAAATGGTCCTTATTTTTTCGTCCAAATGGTCCTTATTTTTGATCAAAACGGTCTTTCTTTTACTTCAAAACGATCCTGGTTTTAATCAACACGGTCCTCTGTTCAGTCAAAACGGTATTTATTGTAATCGAAACCGTCTCTACTTTAACCAAGACGGTCCTTTACTATATTGTTGTTGTTGTTGTTGTTCTCACATTAACTCACAATACAATGCAGTCCGTGGTCGCAGGACAGGCTCCAATAACTCTGGAGTGGAAGAAATACCTCAAGTAAAACAGAGGCAAAAACAAAAAACAAGCATACGCACTCCACCACTGCGGACACCAGGGAAGCAAAAACGATAATAGCAGACAAAAAAACTTAAAAAAGAGGATGAAGCGAAGCAAAAAAAAAAACAAAACAAAAAAAAAACAGAAGCAGATAGCAAAACGCAAAAAAAAAGGCAAAACGGACCATACTAACAAAGACACAAAAGAGGTACAAACGGGAAGGGACAAAAAAGCGATAATCACGGGCGGGGGGGAAAGAAAAGACGAAAGACGAAAGGCAGGCACTGGAGCATACAGACACGCAACGTTGCCCAGATGGCACCATGCTAGTTACTTGGGTCCCAAAGAAGTATATAGTTGGGGCACAAAGTGGTATTTTTTTTCCTTTCGGGACAACGTTAAAATGAGAAGAATAAGGCCGGGCCAACGTGCCCAAGCGCTAGTGGTAACAGCAGCCTGCCCTGCTGTTGCAAACGGGAGCTATGCGTTGAATTGATGGCACACGACACGAAATTTGAACGTGGAGGCGTGGTGAACTTAAGCTTTATTTTTACCAATCCGCCGGAGGGGAAAGAAAAAAAAAAAAAAAAACGAAAAGAGAAGTCCCAAATACCTTGTCCATGTGCGCGTCCGTCTTGACCATCTCGCACAAGAAGTCCTCCGGACGCTTGTACGGAACCGTCGCCGCCGCGAGGAGTGACCGGCCGCGCTTCACCGCCTCCAGGGCATTGTTGTAGAAGCTCACCTCCCTATTCGCAGTTCGAACAAAGGTTTCTTTTTTAGGTAACATCGAGTGAACGAATAGCTCCGCCCGCGGAAACAAAACGGACTCAGATGTACCGATCGGACGAGCGAGTCAGCGACTGGTCGAAACACTGCGGCCAGTTACTTTTAGGCCCGAGTATAAATCCAGCGACGCGTCGGAATGCTGCGGTCAGTTTTTCTATAGGCCCGAGCGTACATTCAGCGGTTGATCGTAACGTTGCGGCCATTTTGGTTTTTATCATAGGCGCGCGTGCACAGAGGCAGCGATTCAGGCACGGCGCTCGGACTGAGCGACTGATTTCGGAGGCTGGTCGCAAGGAAATTCGGCAAGTCGTTTCTTTCTTTTTTTTTTACTTTGAGGGTGACGACGACAGCGAGTGTGATGAAAGAAGCGGCACCGTCAAGCCACCGAGAGACCGAGATCGAGATCGAGAGAGAGATCGAGAGAGAGCAAGAGAGCGTAAGGCAGGGGGGGGAGGGGGGGGGGGGGGGGGGGGGGCACAAAACTAAAAACAGGGGGCTTTAGTGAGAAGATGTCGTCGAGATAATTCTCCATAGACGCGTCGCTCGTTTTTAAAAAACAAAAATCGCATTCTCCCCCCCCCCCGGGTGACGGGGAAAAAAACAAAACGAAAATCGTCCGAGGGGGGTGTGTTGTTTGGTCACCCGTACTGTTGCACACGTACATAAGCCCGCGGTTATAACCATTTTAGGGTTGCCGGCCCGTGCTGGCGACAACCGGTACATAGGCCAGCGGGTAAAACCATTTTAGGGTTCCCGTCCCGCGCTGGCGACAACCGGTACATAGGCCCGCGCTTATAACCATTTTCCGGCTGCCGTCCCGTACTGGCGACAACCGGTGCAAAGGCCCGCGGTTATAACCATTTTAGGGTTGCCGGCCCGTGCTGACGACAACCGGTACATAGGCCCGCGGTTATAACCATTTTCGGGCTGCCGTCCCGTACTGGCAACAACCGGTGCAAAGGCCCGCGGTTATAACCATTTTAGGGCTGCCGTCCCGTGCTGGCGACAACCTGGTAAGAGATCGAGGGGTTTGTCCCCAAAAACGGAGCTGCAGTGCCAAAGGGGGAAGGACAGACACTCAGACAGCGATTTGACGGGCCCCGGTTTGAGGTCGAGCGGATTATCCGAGCAAGCCCTTTATTTTGATCGCGAGGGGTTCAGGGGTTCGATCGAGCGCTTCCCCGAGCGATGTAGAGGCGAGCGAGCGATTTTTGGACCGGACGATTCGGCGACCGACTCAGAGGTGGACTGTAAAAGCCGAAGCGCGCGCGCGCGAGAGAGAGAAAGAGCGAGCGAGAGAGGGATGAGGAGAGGGAGCAAGTGCCTACAATAAATAGTTATTTTTATTTGCAACACAGCCAGGGAGAGAAATAAACAAAAGGAGCAAGGCTCGGCGAGAGAACGACAAGCAAGAAGCACTCGCAGAGAGAGGTGGATCGTGAGCCAAAGGGCCAGATCTCGAGAAGGAGAGACAGCGAGAGAGCCTAGAGAGAAATACCACAGAAACAATCATACCACCAACAAAACAATGAAGAAATGAGGTCGAGCAAAAGGGGAACTAAAACAGGGGGATGGCTCCGGGCAACCTCACCGTCTGAGATCGTCGTGCACGTCCTCCAACTCGAGCGGTACGTCGCAAACCGTCAGCGTCTCTTCCCATGGAATCGCGCGCGTCATTTGCTCAGCGTGTTGAAGAAGCCCCGCCTGGCTCACAGTAGACACAGTAGACACAGTAGGCACAGTAGACACAGTAGGCACAGTAGACAGTAGGCACAGTAGCCACGGTCAGGGGAGAGAGGGGGGGAGGGGGAAACGCAAGTAAACGATAAGAAAATAAAACACAGGACAACGAACCATCAGAAAATATACGAGAGGACCAGGAAGGACGACAAAGGGCAACCAAGGAGAAGAAAGGAGGGCAAAAAAGAGGGAAAACGACAATACGCGATGGCATAATGAACAGAAAGTGCGGAGGGACGAGGAAAGATAGCAGAGTGCATGCAAGGCCAGCCAAGCTGCACAGAAACGAACACAGGCTTGGCTTTCCGGCCGGCAGTAGCAGTCTGGACGAAAGGCACCGCTACACACATAAAACATAGTGCGCTTGGTGAGAACATTCATGGTACCTCCGGCCCCGCACGCCCCCCCCCCACACCGCCTTCCCCCTCCCTCCTCCTCAACTCCTCCCCTCTCCCCTTCCGCTCGCCTTCCACTCCAGCCCCCCTTCCTCGGTGCCTGTGGCTACCTCTACTGCTATATTAATACCTGGTATGAATTTATCATGCTACAGCCGGTCGGATACACGGGACTGGACGAACGAGCAACAACGCAGGAAAGAATGACATGCCTTTGCCGGGGAGGGGGGATACAGAGACGCCCCCTAACCTCTCCCTATAAACCCACCGTCTCCCACTTTCCTCGAGGATGTTGCTACGAACTGCTAGGAGATTTACACTCACATAGAGTTGCCTTCGTCTAATCGCTCCTCTTCTAGGAGAAGGTAATTTCTTAACGTATCTAGTACGGACTATACCTGATAACACTCTGCCCACAAATGTCAGGACCGTTTTGTATATCACTCATGTATGTTGATCATTTCGGCACACTAAAGCAGTGAGAATAGCCAAACGGTCCCTTCAATTCCGGACCCCTGAGTACTACGGATAGACGTATGGACCGATTGGGTACTACAAAATATATATATATATGAAACCCTCAACGGTCCTCGCATGTTTGTACAACACGGAGGCTTTGACAGCAAGCATCGAACAAGACCGAAAAAACACCTGCCGAGCTGCCGCCTATATCTATCCCCATGTACCTTGTTGTACGATCCGGCCGAAGCCGCCGCCCCCACCGCCACCCCGCCACCCCCCCCCACAGCGGCCTCCTCGCCCCCCTCCCCACCACCCACCCCGCTCCGTAACGCCTCCCGACGCGCCGTCTGCTCCTTCATCACCGCCCTAGCAGCCTCCAACTCCATCATGAACTCGTCGTCTTCCGCCCCTCCGACGGTATCGGGGTCCTTCGTCAAGAAAAATACCGAATGCCGGCGGAGGCGGGGTTGGGGGTCGGGGTGGGGGTGAGGGTTGGGGATAACGGGGTTGGGGGTCGTGGATGGGGGTCGTGGCCAGGGGTGGGAGTCCGGAAAGTGGAGGATAGGGTTGGGGGTAACGGGGTCGGGAGTTGGGGGAAGGGGTAGGGGTACACAGGGGATGGGGGTTGATTCGGGTGCGTGGGCCGGGGTGAGGGTCGGGGGAACAATGCGCCGCAAAAAAGCGGGCGCGGAGGGTGGGTTAGGGGTCGGGGGTGGGGGGGTTTGGATAGGGATTGGAAGCGAGGGCTGGGTTTGGGAGTGGGGGTTGTGTCGGGGCTGTGGCCCGAGGTAGAATAGAGGTAGGGGGAATAAGGCGCGGAAGGCGCGAAACGGGGATGAGGGTCTGGGTTGGGGGTCGGGGTCCGGTGCGGGGGTTGAGGGCAGGTCCGGGGTCGGGGTTGGACATTTAGGGTCAGGGGAAGGTTGTCGTAAGTCCGAGGCTCAGACCTGGGGTCAATGGTCGGGGTCAGGTTGGAGTCGTGGGTGGAATCTTGGCCTAGAACGGGGTCTTGGTTCGGGTAGGCGTAGGGGGGGTGAGCTTCAGGGGAGGGGGGGTGCGCGCGCGTGTCCGCGCCGCTTCTTGCTGTGACCGGCACTAAATATCGTAAAGCTGCTCCTCTTTTCGTCGATAGATACCACATTCCACACATGAGCTGACGGATCATCGAGTGCCCTACTCCGCGATGAAGACATTTTCGGGGCAGGTAGATAGACAGGCTCCTGGCCTGTACCGATTTAGCTTGTGTCGGCGGGTGGGAGCAGTGGAATCTGCATGACCTACCGCAGCGCCATGTTCCGCTGGCTCGGTGCTACTTCGCTGTTCGACGTCGAACCCGAGGCTGTACTGTGCTCGAAAACAGTCCCGAGTCGCGCGTGAGCCATTCGTAGAAGATTGGTTGGTGTTACATGAACCTCGGGAGGCGGAATCTCGACAGGTAACCCGGGTGAGGGGCGTCGCATTCGAGGGGCCAGGAAGCAGAGGTGCGAACTCACGGACAGCTGGGTGTTCCATGAACCTCGCAAGGCGGTATTTTGATAGGAAACCCCCGGGTGAGGGATGTTACATTCGGGGACCAGGAACTGCATGTACGGCGTGACGGACCGGTGGGTGTTCCATTAACCTCCGAAGGCGGTATTGCGGCAAGTAATCCGGGCGAGGGACCCAACATTCGGGCGCCGCGAAACAACGTCACGGACCAAGACGCTGCGCTACCCAACTGGACCTCATCCTGAACAGCTTGGTACCACGTTCAACCAGGGATGTCCCTCGCCCGAACCAACTATCGACGTAGAGCCTTCCAAGGTCATGAACACCCATCTCTCATCTAGCAATAGCATGGCCGCGGATTGTTCCCTACAGTGTCCGGTCCAACCGAGAACAGCAGTGGGCTGTGTAGGCGAAGTAGAACCGAGTCATCACTCCACTTTTTGAGCCCAGAAAAGCTGTATCCACGGCTACCCCCCCCCCCCCCCCCCCTCCACAAGAGAAAGAAGGGAGGGGGGCGGGGGGGGGGTACGAAGAGCAGGTACCCCTGTACAGCATGCCAACTGTCAGGAACCGCGAGGCAAGGGACGCCCGTGCCCACTGCCAGGAACAGCGACCTATGTAGAAAATCGTCAGCAGTCCGAAAAAGATGTTTCGTGTGAAACCACTGCCGCTGTGGTATTCACGTCGATGGCAGATCTCAAGTACAGCTTCCATAGACAGCGGCACGGCAGTTTTGCGGTAGTCCTGTCTATGTACCTCCCTTTCGTACTGCGAGCGAGAGAAAATTACACTTGAAAAAAAAGGTGCCCTTGCCCGAACAATCCTGCTTTGTCTGAGCCCGCTTCTTCACACACCCTGGACAGATCAGCTACAGATAATCTACAGATAATCTACAGATAATCTACAGATTATCTGCAGATTATCTGCAGATCATTCCAAATCCATGATCAAGATATTTCAAGGCAGATACATTTCGTGATCTACTGTAGCTCACGTTGCCGGATAGGGACACGTACAATCTGCACCATCTGGCACATGTTTCCTGGGTTGGATATGATCTGTACTACGCAGATCCTTGCACAACCTCTAATAAAGGCAGGTGGTGAAGAACTACATGATATGTAGACAGATAGATCACGGTCTATCTGATCTGTCCGATGTGTGTGGCATTGTATCAGTACGACCAAGATTTAGTCAACCGGCCTGACCTGCCTTGTCGTGGGCTTCGAATAACGCATACCAGGTATGTTCCGCAGTTGTTTAGCCTCGAAAAATGCTCTAAATGATACCTGGTACCTGGTACGTACCAGTACCAGGTACCTGGTACGTAGACAACGATGAGTGGTTCGGAAAACAGGGCACCAATCGTAGCAAGAGAACGCCTGCCAGGGCACCATGAACGCCTGGTTGCCTCGACATACGACAAGAAAGTCGAGAGTCTTTACACTGAAGAAATCATCGAGGCCGGACCAGGCATGGCTCTGCTTCTTACTGCGAGTAAAAGTCGTCGTACTGCACGACGATATCATTCATGTGACAGCATGCTGCCTGCGAGCGTGTCGTGAAAACTGCCAAAACTCCTTGCATTGGGGCGCTCAGCAGCGCCAGGATGAAATGTACACACACAGCATTTTTGGCAATCTCATCTCGTGGGTACCGCTCTGTATAGGTACGAGCGCGCGCGCGTGAAGAACTTGGACAACCCTAAACTTATGTTATACCTGGTACTGGTATTGCCGGTCGCCCGCTACGTACGTGTGCATAGTGCCTGAGAAATCGCGTGTCACATACCCTGGTACCTGTTACGGGGGACCGTGGTAAATAGGACCAAATATTGTTGGTAATAATGGGTAAATATATACCAGGTAGGTGTTTGTGTGTACAATATGTCCTATTTAATATCGTCCCCCGTATTAGTACCAGGTACTTCGTATGGGATTAACCAGTACGGCAGTGTGCGGAGTAGTGCCGGTTGCCGCTACATATAGTGCCGGTTTTGTTGGATTTCTCGTACCGGCACTATTCGCAGAGGGGCCACTGCTCTGAACCTGTGGCACCAATATGGTCGATAACATAATCACCATCAGGACTATTAAGTTCAAACTAAACGATCACTATATTCTCGGTCAGAGTGATATCCTGATATTATACGTGCACCAGCAGTCGTGCCGGCCTTCATAAGAAACTGGGCAACGCTTGACTTCGTATTTGATAAAAAAAAAAACAGCAGTGTCTACCAACGTTGGTATATATATATACGCTCTCGAATTTCTTAGTTTTCCCGGAAACATCAGCCCGAGTTTCTTATATCACACTGGTACGTACGTAGGGCTCTTCCATGCTGCAGTACCAGGTATCGGTGTCGTGCAGTCTGAACGCTTTTGTTCATGTGACATTCATTGCCTGGCCGGGTAGCCTGGGCTTCGTGTGGCTTATGCCTCCTGCAATCCTCGCGTACTTCCATCATTATTTTCTTCCGGAAGTTCTGCAAGTCGTGAAGCAGTTCGTTTTGGGCAATGAGGTATTGTCGAAGCCGCGTGTAATCCCCTACGGACGACCGGCGGTCAATGCGTACGAACTCGTACGAACAAAGAAGAGAGGTCTCGGAAGAGGGAAGGCAGAGTCTACGTGCAGCAGCAGCAGTCTACGAACTCTGCATTACGTGCGTAAGATAAACCCTGGAAGTGGAGAACACCAACGAGTGGCACTCAACAGCGCCAAGGCATGGCTTGATCACACAACTAGGCCAGAAACTTTCGTAAAAAGTCGCAGCAGCTGCTGTTGTTGCTGCTGTCGGTGAGTGCGCTTCGTAGTGGTGCAAGACACGCACTGCGCAGCTAAACAGGAGAGGAAAGGCCTTCGTTTAGTGGACACCATTTACTGAGAGAGGAAGGACATCATCTTGCCTCCGTGTCGATGCTATCGGTGGTTCTACAGAGACGGGCCGGGAAAAAATCACCTCTACTTCATCTGCCGTGGCGGCCTTGATGGCGCGCTTCCTTCCTTTCGGCATGGTAGTAGTGCTCCGTCGAATTCTTCTAGGCAAGGTAGCCCAGGGTCGCACAGCATCAGCAGTAGTAGCAGCATAGGCCACGAAAAAATGCGGGCCAACCTCCAAAATATTAGAGGGAGTTCCCACATGTACGATTGCCGTATCAAACCGGGATTTACCAAGGACGGAATTCTCCGCCTTACCTGCTGCCGCAGGTGATCCACTGCTTACGTCAACGCTGCTGAGGCACAAAGGTGAGCGGTGTGTTAATCTCTTGGGTCGGTCGTGCAAGGAGGGTTGTGGACATGAAGAGCCCCATGGGTGTACAGTCCTGTAGGGCAGGCCGAGAGGGAAAATCATGAGGAGGATTCTGAAACGGAATCCTCTGATAAACATCATCGCCGTTCATCGTCTCACAACAGTACGTAGTACATGTGGGGTAACATACTGACAGGCAGCGACACAACTACACTCAGCAGAGCTGGACAGCAGCGCAGATAGATAAGTCACTCATCATGGTGTACGAGCAAAAATACGGCACTTCGCTCTGGGATCTTTGTTCCTTGCGCCCTTAGGCAGGCACCGCTTCAGAGAAACAGTGCACGCGTTCCGATTCGTGCAATTCCTTCAAATCGCCCCCCATTTTTCCTGTACCTGGGGTATAAAATGGCGATCCAATCCATGGACTCAAATTTGGCACAAATAATGGAACCATTGATTATATCGAAAATGTCTCGGAATTTGTATCGAAGCGAGGTCACTTCTTCCTTACCCTCCCGAAACCTCGGGAGTGGAGTTGGTCACGCCATTTCTTGAGACCATCCCACCCACCCGGCAGTAGGATTAGTATTATTGGGCTTGTATACTCAGATCATTCACAGGTACTAACCCCGCGCAAGAGTTCGTGATTCGCCACTTTACTTAGCGCGGGGGGATATTCCGGACGGGACCTCCTGCGCCGGCCTGTGGTCCCGCCCATACTTCGTTACGCCTCCTTCTAGATTGCCTTTGTAGTTGACCGCTGGTCCGGGGCAGAATTGTCTCACCCAAACTACTATACCTGAACTCAGTCCTTACCCGCACACGCCGCAAAGTCCTCTCTGAACTCCGGCGACAATCGTAGCTCGCTAGCGTCCCGTTAGCTCTGGCCACGTTTCTTCTTGCTATCCCGCACTTGTCCGCTCGAGGTAGCCCCGATGTAGTGCTTCGCAACTGACTCTGTCTTCCAGCCACCAAATTTCATGATCTCGTCCACAGCCGTCCCGGCCAGGGATTCGCTGAGCGAGCCTCCCATCGAAAGGAGTGCATCGTGGAGTTATTCGGCAGGTCTGCTATTCGCAGACAGCTTTGCAGGTTCGCCGCCATACGGGCCGCGCAGAGAGAGAGAGACGGCCCCGGCCACCTTCTGCCGTAGCAACGGGGAAGAGGTGCCCAGTGATTAAGTCCCACCCAATCCGCTGTGCGGCCGAGATGTACGCCGTAACCGCCCGAAAGGCGCAAATCGCCGGGCAGTCCCGGTCCGCTAACACTACCACTGCCTCACTAGAGGCCCCCAGCGTCTTGCCAAACTGAAAGTTGAAGATCAAATCCTTAGACGTTGCCTCAAGATGTGCGAACACATGGTAAAGGAAAGATCGTAACCCCTACGCATCGAATAGAAAGCCAAAGAATACAAGGCGATATCTCGGGTCAGCGAAATACGCTCTGCCAGAGAGCTGGGCGCCTGAGCGCCCGACCGCATGTCGCTTAGCAGATCTATGAATGTCTGTTCCAGCATCGGCGCGCCCTGATTGACGTGAACCCAGACCTGCTTCTGGTCCTCAGATACGAAGGTAAGGTACGAATCTACCAACGGGCTCGAGCACGGATTTCCTACCCGGCGGACGGGGTCCCATTCCTCTCCTTTCCCGCTTTTTTTCATCGCCATTTTCAGCTTCGGCACAAAACCTTTTCGAATAGACTCGGCCGCGTACTGTTTAGCACACGAAGACCCCGTCAGGCACGTATCGTCGCCCGCGTGGCCCACACCGGGGCAAGACGCTTGATGCCCAATCTTGGTGCCTTTCCCTTGCGTGTCAAGGAAGCAGAGGAAATTAAAGACATCGTCTGGGGTAGCTGTTTTCCAACCACGGGACCCCGCCGAAGCAACGAGCACAAGCGCGTCAAACTCGTCGGCCACCCTGCTTTTTTCGGACATGTCCGGGGCGCCCCTCCATCGCCGCCAGTACTTGGCGTCGACGTGCTTGCATCTTATCAATGTCCTCAACGACGGGCACCCGCTCCGGATACCGCGGGGCCGGCAATGATCGAACCGGCTGAGCGCCGCACTTCTGGCAGAAATTCAACTGTGCAACGTTTTCTTCCTGACACGTAGAGCAAAACGCAAACCGAACCAACATCCCTGGCCGATGCCGCCCCACTGAGAGGTGGCCCACCCTGGAGGTGGCTCCCGCCAACGCCGTTCTGTTTGAAAGAGAACAGCAAAGAAAGGGGGACCGTAAGCCTCGGTGAGCGTTCGAAGACGCCCGAAACAGTGATACATATGGACACTACTATGTGATGGCTACTCGTCCTTGCGCGATGGTAGCCGACACTTGGGCACCCGTTACCCATTGGCACGGAAGTCTAAAGCGTATGCTATCATCCTCCAGCGAGGGTACCGCCAATTCTTGAGTCCACCATCTGGACTGGGCCACTGAAAGCACCCTTCCGCAGCCACTGCGGCCACCTCGATCGACTTCACTGTGGCTATCTGCACCAAAGGGAACCAATAGGCCTTAACATCCGGCGAAAGGACAACTGCGCGGGCCTCGCATTCCGCCAAGTGTTGCACGATGTGGCCTGCCATGATCGGGGGTGGGAAACAAAACCTAAAGGCCGGGAAATTAGTACCCGGAACGAGCGAAACGTCGTGCGCGAACACGTCGGCCCTCGCCGAAGCGGCACAGTCGTACTGAGAGAAAAAGGGCAGTGCTTCCCCAGTCAATGGGGAGCGCAGCACCGACGCCGTGCATGCCATGAAGTCGACGTTAAAAGGGCCCATCGCGTCCCAGACCGCTTGAAACGATGCCGGCGCTATGCGGATGATGGCGTCTCGTGACGGCCGCGAAATGGCATCTGCGACCTCGTTCTCCGCCGTCGGGATTCACTTCAACGATAGCATGAATCCATACGCCACTTGCAACTCGAACAACCGCAACAGCAGGGCGTGCGTCTCGCGGTTTTTCGCACGCCCACGATTAAAGGTACCCAGCACTGACTGGTTGTCCTCGTCTATGAGTACCTGCGCTCGCCGCAACACGTCCGGGTGTCGCGTGCAGAATTGCCGAAGGAGATGGTAGAGGGCATACATCTTCTGGTTGATATGCTTTGACAACCAATCCGGTGGGAACACCCCCCCCGCGGGGAAGGTGCCCGAGGTCGTTTTCACCACCCCCCCCCCATTCGACAGATGACGCATCCGACGATCCTTTCGTCAAGGCCGCCACGAAATGTTGCTCCCGCTGCCACAGCCCCTCTTGCGATGTAGCCGACAAGTTAAGCTACAGCTGGAGTTCGCCTCGAAGGTCGGCCCTAGAATCTTGCGTATGGTCGACCATGTACAGAGCGGCCTTCTCAAGCTCTGCGAGCACAGCGAACATAGCATGAGTCCACAGTGATGCCGCCCGAATAGCCACCGACATGCTCATGCACTTGCCCGCGATACGCTGCAGCGTACGGAAGGACAGACCTCCCGCGTGTAGTGCTGCTCGCAGCAGCTGCTGCAGCTTATCTATTATCCTGTGGACCCCGGAAGGTGGTGGTGTCCGAGTCGAACAACATCCCTAGATATTACTGCAGCCTAGTCGGCCGGAAGTCGCACTTCTTGGCCGACAGGAACTGACCACACAGGAACGACACCAGCATCGCCACGTGTGTGGCCTCCCCCTCTGCAAGACATTGCTCCCGCGCCGTCTGTCCGTGGGAAGTGAGGAAATTACTCAACCACGAGTCGTCGAGGTACGCTAACGCCGGGATCCCTTTGGAGCGAAGGTAGGATGCTTTCGCCTCGCTAAGGGTATGGTAGCACCATGGACTCAAACTGAATCCGAAAGGCAAGACGCATCAGCAATAATCAATGCCACCGTACGAGAAGCCAAAGAGCGGCCAAGCGGAGGGGCACAGAAAAATGTGGTGAAAGGCGGATGCGTCATCCAGCGAAGTCATATAACAACCCTTCGAAGCGACGCTAGCCACCTGCGCCACCGTATCCATCGAAAAATGGACCTTCTTGCACCGCTTGTTTAATAGCCTCGCGTCGTAAATGGGGCGCGGTTTTGTCTCCTCGGCCGACAATGCCATGACCAAGCGGAGCCGCTGCGGCCCCCCGGGGGCTCGGACGTCCGCCCATTTTTTCGACACACCCACGATCCACGAGGGCTCGTACCTCATCGTCCACAAACCTGGTGAACCTTGGCGGGATACGGGTTGTGGAACACCGCTCCGGGAAATCGGGCGGCGTCATACGGGCAGGCGCTCGACGGACCCCGGTATACCCTTGGGAGAAGATCGTGAAGATCCACTCCGTCGCGTAACTACAACACCAGCGTGTCTCGAAGCGGGTGCCCTTCGAGGATGATGTCGTGCCAGAAGCCTACATGCCGGCGCACGAACCCCGGCACGAATTGGTTCCCACCCCCCCCCGCACTCCATATCGGAGCATCCCACGGCATACGCCGTAGAAGACCCTGCAAGGGGTCACGAGTGACGTCCGCCACGGACGGCTGCCCTCCCGAGGCGGGCAGGGCTCCCGTGCGCGCCCGCTCGCGTTCGTCGGTCTCCAAGGGGGGCGGGAGGAGAAGAACGGGCCGCACGTGTGCGTGGCGTCGATCGAGGCGTCGGAGCCAACCGTCGGCGACCACCTACAGCGCACCGTTGGGGAAAGGTGAGGATACTCTCATTTTATAGGGAGTACAAGGGCTCCGCATGGGTGCCTGCCGGCACCCATGCTCCGGATAGGAAAATATACTTCAGTGCCAAAAGTCGTGTGATTATGTTGAAGCAAGTTGACATAAGTACACCATTCGATCTTGTTGCGAACGGGATCAGGGCAATGCCAAGTGGTGCAGGGAAAAGGCAATGCCGAGTGTCAGTTCTCAGTCCTTGTATCTGTCTCACTCGAATTATAGACCAACTTTTATAGCATTTTTTTGGGACGTTATTATTGCTCTCTTTTTCAGCCATCTACTCTGAAGTCCGAAAATCAGAACCGTCTATAATTATGGGCCAGGAGATCATTGATAATTTGGAGCCCAGTTGCCGCTGGCCGGGGCAGAAATCAGCTCAGTTCTGAGAGGTCTCCCTTATACTCTCATAACTGAGATTACTTTGATGTTGTTTACGATAGTAGTATTGCTGCCTTTTTTCTGCCCAGTTGCCAAGTACCCAATACCCACGCCGATATCACACCCCTATCTACGGCGAGCTGTACCTACTTCCAACGGCGCTTGTGCAGAAGAGAGGGTCTCTCCCGCTCCTGAAATCGATAGCAGCAGCAGCACAACATGCAAAATGGCAGCAACAGCAGCAGCAGGCTGCTGCGGTCGGTTGCTGCAGCTGCTGCTGTGCAGACCCAGACCCAAGACCAGCAGCAGCACAACAGCAGCAGCGGTACGTACGTCATCGTAGAAGACAACAACTTGCAGTATACGCGTACTGTATGCGCATTATCGCACTCAATCCTGAGAACAGGCAGTAATCGAGATACTGCGGGTTTGAGCAGTATCGAACACCTGATAACTGATACCTGGTACCTGATATCGATCGGCAATACAGAACAACCGCAAAGTACTGCCGACATGCAACACAAAACTCCGACATACTGCGAGTACTTACAGTCTGAGCAAGCAGTCTCCAACCCTCGATTACCTCCAGTAGTGCTCGCCGAAACAACTGGACGCGTTTTTCAACTGGGGATCGTACCCAGCCGGAACATCATATCTTATACCTGGAACGAAGGATCGTATATTAAAAGCGGGTCCGCATCTCCCATTTACTAGTGAATAAAGACATCGCATCTGGACTGGATATGATTATTTTCTCGAAGTGAAAAACGTTTGCTGTGTATGATATCCTCCGATGCGATTGGTCGGTTTTTCTTATCGAATCACAGCACCCGGCCGACTCGCCAACAACCTTCAATCAATTCGACCGGCGAAAACATAGCTTTGTACTTACATATTCGAAGTAGAACACCTTTAAACTACTGTACTGCTGCTGCTGTGGTTGTTAGTACTGGTATCCCAATGCGCCTCACTCAGCAGCGGTAGGAGTGGAAAGTCCGAGCATGTACGGCCACCTGTACGATACCCTCCGATGTGATTGTTTGCTTTTTCTTGTCGAACTAACAACACTCGGCCGAATTCATACTCCCCAACAACCTTCATTCCATTCTACCGGCGAAAACAGAAGACGTGGCGAGTTATCAATTTTTTATGAACAAAAACGCCAACAAAGCAAAATCGCCGGGATGTGCAACGTATGGTCTTACGGGGTCTGGTACCGTTGTGCCCCCTCGCTCCCCTCGCTACTACCGTATTCTCTCGTTTGACGGTGCAGCGAAGGGTATGGTCCTTCGGGGTCTGGTACTGTTTTGCCCTCTCCCTCCCCTCGATACTGCAGTATTCGCTCGTTTTGATGGTGCAGAGGGCACAACAGTACCAGACCCCGTCGGACCATACCCTCCACTCCACCGTCCGAACGAGAGAATACACCAGTATCAAGCGGGGAGGAAGGGGCAGAACAGTGCCAGACTCCGTAGGATCATGCCCTTCGCTCCACCGTCCTACGAGATAATACAACAGCAAAGCGAGAGAATACAGCCGTATCGAGAGGGAGTGAGGGGGCACCACAGCACCAGACCCCGTAGGGCCATACCCTCCACTCCACCGTCGAAACGATAGAATGCAGCAGTATCGAGCGGGAGGGAGGGGGCACCATGGTGCCTCCCCTCCATCATCCAAACGAACGAATACGGCAGTATTGAGAGGAAGTGAGGGGGCACCACAGTACCAGACCCCGTAGGACCATACCCTCCGCTCCACCGTCAAACGAAAGAATACGGTAGTAGCGAGGGGAGTGAGGAGTGAGGAGGCACAATAATACCCGGCCCAGGATCACACCCTCCTCGCCACCGTCAAACGAGAGAATACAGCAGTACAAAAGGGCATACAGCGGTATCGAGGGGGAGTGGGGGGGGCACAACAGCGCCCTCCCCTCCCCTCCCCCGTCAAAGCCAAATCGCGGCCTCGGGCTGTTCTCAGTACGAGCGGGAAAGTGCAGCAGTATCGAGGGAGAGCCGTGGGTGAGAGAACACCGCCGGACCAGGCACCTCGCCATCCGCCCCTCCACTCCACGGACCACAGTGCGAGAACATACCACCGTGTCGGGTAACTTGAGTACCCTCCGCATACGCACGTCAATTAGCAGGGAGCGAGAGGGCATATAGCTGGATCGTAGCATAGTACGGTCTACCCCACACAATCTTCGATACCAGTCTGTGTCACCACGTACTCCATCTCCGATACCAATTTGTTTTGTCACCATGCACCCCGTTTAATGTTGTTGATCTAGGGCCAGCGGGCACAGCGGCGCCAGACCAACCCAACCTCCTGTACGCGAGAAAGTGGCAAACACACTCGTACCTCAGGGGGGTGCGTGGATGTCGTGAGGCCGATCAGCTCTTGATCGTCCTTGCTCCGTGATTCCGTAGGCTGAACCTGCGGGGCCCCATTCGGACCAGCTCCTCCCGCCCCAGACGAGCTTGCTCCAGCCGAAGCACCGCCCCCAGCGTTCGCCCCACCGGCGATTTCGACCGCCTCGAACGGAGCCGCACGCTCCTTCCTCCCCGCAGCCCCCGCTCCGACTCCTTGCTGAAGGGCTGCACCTTCCTCGTCTGCTTCGTTGAGTAGAACACAGTGCTCCGACTCCAGGAGGATCCCCGAAGACCGGAGCAGGTCGACGACGTGTCCCACCAAGAGCCTGGTGGCTTCCGCCTTGCAGTAGGTTCCGGCCCGAGTGGAGGTAGCCAACCTTTCCGCAGCCTCCAGTACTTGGGGCCATGTGTCAGAGCCCGGGCGGGGGGGCACCTTGGAAACCAAACAGCCGAGCGCCCACGCAACCTCGTGCCGCGAACCCACCGCACAGCTGCTGCCCGTAGCCAGGAAGACCCTGGTGAGGTCCAGCACCGCACCGGCTCCCAAGGCCCCTTGCTTGAAGCAGGGCAGCTGCTCCAGCGGCGTGGAAGCGTCTACCCAGGCCGCCGACGCCCTGTTCGGGTTAGGACGCGAGGCCTCTACGGGCAACGCCGGGACCGGGGCCGACGCGGTAGCAGCCGGCGCGGCTGCTGAGAGGATTGAAGGATGCCGCGAACCACGCGCTCAACACCGACCCTCTCAGCAGCCGCGGCGACGTGTTACTAACGTTTCCGTAGATCATATCAGCATGAGGAGACAGCCAGATAAGTACTACCAGTAGAACTACACGTGGCGTGCTAGTAACGGAAGGGTTCAGTAGATTGCACGTGTATGAAGAAACATGGTCCAGGGGACAGTCTGGTACTTGACTGTCCCCCTCTGTGGCACTCTGATCTCGCACTCTTATCATTGAGCTCCCTTGAGATCAAGCAACAAGAAAATCTTCACCAAGAAGGAGCGCGTCCTCGCCGGCATCGACATCCCTGCGTCCTCCTCTGTAAGGGACTCTCACGTTTGACTCGTCGGCAGGACTTCGTCACCACTGGGCTTGGCGCACCTTTTGCTCTTGTTTTTGTTTTTTTTTCGCCCCCCCTTGGGTCAAAGATGTCAGGAGACGACACTTTCACCTCTTGGCAGACTGCAACTCTGCCTTGACATGCCTGGACCAGAGGTGGGCGCCTTGAAAAAAAAACGGTTTCAACCGGTTTTTGGAAACCCAGCAGGCTTGTTCGAATAGTCGGTTTAATGCAAAAAAAAACGCGAAGTTTTGCCGGTTTAAACCTGTTAACCGGAAAAAAACAGGAAAAAACGGGGGGGGGAAACGGAAAACCGGTTTAAACCGGCAGAACCGGACATATGTTTTGTTGATTTTCGACAGAATGAAATCATTACTGGTTTACTATTGATAGACTACCTGCACAGCATCAATTGCAGGGCTAGTATTAGTAGAGCATCTTGCATACTACGTAACTGATACCCTGGTGAGTGTTTACAACATCCAAAGCTCCGAAATTATTACTACAAACATCCAGCTGCACTACAGCCATCAATATAATATGAATATGATCATCATTTTATGGTGAACTTTAGAAAATAGATGCGTCCGGAATTATAATTTTCCTTTTAATACTACTAGCAAATATGTACAGCTCAATATATTTCCGAACAGAGTGGCATGCGCCAGAGGATACAAAAAATCCCCAAATTCCTCCCGCACGGCTGTATCCTAGATAACAAATGGTAGTCCTGGTATGCCAGAGGATACCAAACATCCCCAAATTCCGCACTATATCCTAGACAAGGAGTTTGTGACGTAAGAAGGGATGCTGGATTTTATGGTGCGATGGTTGGCAAATGCTGGTTGTCGGCTTGGTTCGGACGAAATTGTGCACATCGTGAAACTGTAACACTGCCGTTTTGTACGTTTTCGATATATGTGCACGCTGACCACAAGGCTCAGCTGTTTTACCTGGATGTCAGAATAGATCATATGTGGGTGCTGCTGGTTCAGGTGGCGTAGCTTCTTGGGGTGTTGGGTGTGGGCGCTGTGCCAACTAGGGGGCTGCCATGGTGAACTTCTCCTCCCATTTTTTCCAGTGGCGTTTACAGGTTGTATAAATGTCCAGGTCGGTGCCCTGTAGTAACTACAGCTGGAGGGGTGGGAGTTCACATTGTTGCTACACGCGAACAGCTGACTGCTGTTCGGTGTTGGATAGTCTTCGGGGGTGAGGGGGGGGGCGATGCAGAATCAAACGATAAATAAGCGATATATTACTCACCAGAGGTTGTTTCTTTAGGTCCTACGCTGTGTATCATCGCGAGACCCGTATGATTTCCTGTTCTCTTTTTTTGTCTCCTGTGATACATACATGACCACGGCACATGCCGACTTGTTGGGTAAAACCCTGCCAATAAGGGTATCACTACTATGTACCAGGAACACCTTGTATGTATCAGGTATACAATTGAGCTCGTCGAGCCTTCTGTACGTCCTCCATGCCTCAATTTATTTCAGAGATTGCTACGTTACTAGAGCCTTGTAGGGTTGCAATAGTTGAAGCTCTACACAAAGATATGACATACTACCAGACGGCAGGTGTACGGTACTGTCCTACTGTATACTTCAGTGCATACTTCGTATATAGATTGGCTTTTTTTTTCTTTTTCTTTTTTATCCTCCGGCGGATTGGTAAAAATAAAGCTTAAGCTCACCACACTTCCACGTTCGTGTCGTGTGTCAATTTAGCCCAGTTGGGCACGTTGACCCGACCTGACCCCCGAGAGGAGCAGGTGCGGTGGAGATAGCCACCCGGGAGAGTCATCTCTCCCGGGTAGTGTGGGACTTGCGTTTGCTCACCCACCAACAAAAACCAAGGCTATGAGGCCTTCCCGCCGGACTCGGACCAGTTACGGTCCACCCTACCCGTTGGGGCGTTATAGATTGGCAAGGTCTTGCTTTGTTCCATGAAATGACGTCACCCCGTACCATTACGTGCTGTTGTTATGGCAGTGAATACCACACCACCTCATTTTATTGTCGCACGCCACCAGTAGCTCGGAATCCACATCAACGGCACGTGTTGGACGCAAAATTGTCGTTTGGTTCAATGATACGGAGGCGTTTCACTTTAACATCCGGTTTGAACCGTTATTCGGAAAACCGGGTAAAAGAAAACGGTTTTATCCGGTGTTCGTTTTCAGAATAACGCCTCGTTTTCCGGTTTTCGTTTTTTTTTTTTTTTTTTTCCTGTGCCCACCTCTAGCCGTGACTGACACCCAACTACTAGGTTTTAGTGTGGAACACTCGGCCCTACACCCTTGACTGCGCACGTTCTGCATTGCTTAATTTGTCTCCTAACACCATTGCCCTCATTGCTGAATTTGTCTCCTAACATCATTGCCCTTGGTTCGTTCGCCTGTCTCTTGTCTTATTTGTGTCGGTTGGGTCGTCCTTGAACCACTAACTGGACGCAGGACTGCTCGTTTTTAGGTTTTTGTTGTCAGCTCTTTGTCTCTACCTTCTTGTTGTCTTATTGGCTTCCGACTGGCCTTCTTGTGGCGTCCTTATGTTGGTCCATCTGCTGGACATATCATAGGACCGATCGTACCAGCAAACAACACTCCTGTCCTTTCCTCGGGACTCGCCCTGCGCTCTGAGCGCATCTCTGCTTCGTTTTTCTTTCTTTTCTTGTTACCTTTGTTACCTCTTCTTTCTTGTTTATGTTCCCTTTCCGCGTTTTTCTGTTTTCTTCTTCGTTCTCTTTTTTTCGAGTGTACCTACGAGCATGATACCATGGATATGTTCGTGGTGCTATGGGGTGTGCCAGTGTATGCGGGATGGTATACCACAGGTCGTTCGTATCGTTTCCCTCGCGGACAGGAATGATATACTACTACTGCCGTGCACACTATCTCGTGCTTGTTTTTTTTCCTCCCATCGAGATGCATTTTTTTGTTCTGTTGGTTACAGCCTGTTTGTTTAGTTGCCACATGCAGAATCTCAGGGAAGCGAGCTATTAATAGTGTGATAGCATCACCGCTGCCGCAAGGCCGACACCGTTCAATTTGCACCGGATACATTTTTCGCAAGGAGCCGGTTCGCGGCTGGCGGGCATGCTGACCCAGGATCCATCACGTATCATCATTTCACACCCCCGCACCAGAACGCCAGATTGCGGGCGGAGAGAAATTCAGACCCCGGAAATTCGATGCCGTCGCACCACACGCCTGAATGCCGCGTGGTTGGTATTTATGTACCAGGTGTGACCTCAGGGTGTTCCTTACCCTGTGATTTTAACCGGTTCGACTGGTTGGAATGGAACGAGATTATTCGGATTCAGTCGTGGTCATGCGTTCCGTTCCAACCTATTTTTAAGGGGTTTACTTATGTCCAATTGGAATTCTGGGCACCCGACGCTGAACAGATCGGACATATAAAATTACCCAGCTGTTTTTTTTGCGGCGGGACCGTGCTGGTTGACTCGAGGACAGGGGGTATCGCCACAGAGGCAGCGAACGCTCTTGGCTCGGGGGTTAGCTTCGCACGCATGCACAGCGCAAGGCACGCCTCACAGCGGGCAGTGCTAGCCATCCGCGTGACACCCTCGAGACACGTCTAGAAGTTACGATATATCAACGTCACGGCTCGGCGAGGACTCCTGTACAGCATTGGTTTCTGCTTCGAAGTATGAAGATTACAGTTACGCGTTTTTACTAGAGATATACCGCCACAGAGGCTCGTTCGACACGCTGATTTTTTCCATGGCGGGCCTCCTGGTCAGGCCAGGGCCATAGTGCGTGGGTCGTGCCGAAGGCGAGTCCTGTGGCGCCTACCCGTGCTCCATCGAGTGCTCCCATGTCGCCTCCAGGCATCCCGATACCCCCGTGGGCCTCCCGGCAAGAAATACGGGGAATGACGTCTCCCGGCACGCGCCATCACCATGTAACGTCGGTCACGTCACTGGTTTTTTGCCGTCACGATCCCGCAGACCCCTTTCTCCCAAAAATGCCTGCAGATCTCTCTGGAAACCCCTTGTGAACGTTACAAGGTACAATTAACAGCACTGCATATCGTTTCCCATCTCGTGATCCCTCAAGCGGCCCACGTGCGCTTGGCAACGTCATTTTGTTTTTTTTTCGCCAAAACAAAATAGCGAAACAAAGATCGTGAAGCAAGATACGGTTTTCAATTTTATTGCAAGGCTTTTTTTTGTAAAGATGGGGACATTTTGTTGGTGTCCCCATATTTAGCCGTTACTTGCCGTCACGTCACGGGATTTTCCATTTGCGGTATCGTCATCATCCTATTTTTTGTCGTCATCCCCCAAATTTGCCGGCAAGTAGCGCAGTACTCCCAATACCAATCACTGCGACTCATCTCGTTATTTTGGGTCCGTTCGGTCTGAGTTTCGAGACATTTGGTTCCTCTTCCTCCCCCAGAAAAGACGGTCAGGGTGGGACCGCTTGGAACCTATTCACCTTGAAATTTATTCGTAGGCAAAGTCAGCAGCACTTGTTGGAGACCATCGCGTCCCGTTCCAATCGTTCCAATGCTGTGTTTGGAGAGTTAAGACACGACCTCAGGGCGGGCTGGGGCGGTGCAATGATACCATTGTTTCCTGCCCCCCCCCCCCGCTCACGAGCGGTTCTTAGTAGGATGCAGCTCACCCTTCATGCGACTCGCCGGACACTTGACGGCGCTTCGCGCTTGTTGCAATCAATGTCTGCCTGGTCGGTGAAAACCCGACATGCTCCGTCCCGGCATTGTAGGGATGCGAGGGTCTATGGTCATACGACTACGGCCATGCATGAGATCGAGTACATCTCTCCTATCGAGTACACCCCCCCCCCCCCCCCCCCCACCGGTTCCGTCCCCCCGCCCCCCGCTCCTCCCGTTTCTTTCTCGGGCACGGCAGTTTAGTTTGCCAAGATCAACAGCAGCAAGCAGCAACCGCGGCGAAGTATACTGTTCGCCGCGAACCGAACCGGAACAAGCCGGGACGGAACGGAACGAAACGAAACCGTCGGAGAGAGGAGGAGAGGGAGTTCCACACCCCATCGCAGCAGCGATGACCTCAGTCGCCACCGCCGCGGAGATGGATGATTCAACCAGCGAAGCCAGCATGAGTCCGATGTCGACAGGAGACGTGAGGATAGGAAGGGGAAGGGATGAGAGGGGTTACGACATCAGGAATCTAGCTCCATACTATTCCCGAATTGATGCGATTTCGATGTTCGAGAACGGTGAAAAGAAAGAAAAGGAAACGGAAACGGAACGGGAGAGAGGTGTCGATTGCGGGTGGGCATTGTTTTTATTTTTTCAAAAGCATGTCCTCCGACGATGTGTCGTGCATGTTCCAGTCCGACTTGAATCGGACGTCCTCTAGTATTAATAGTATTACGGGGGGCCATAGTTAACAGGATCAAATATTGTCAGTAAAAACGGTTACACATATAGGTTTTCATGTATACCATAGGTCCTGTTAACTATGGCCCCCCGTAATAGTACAGAAGTACGGCCTATTGCCTCTCTCCTCCTTCTTGAATGGACCTACTTGCACCTCCCTCCCTTGGTGGCTATCGAACAAGAATCGAGTTCGACTCACGACACCGAAAAGCTGAAAACCGAATGAAAACCGAATGAAAACCGAATCGATGACGCGTGATGCTATGGTAGGGAGGGGGGGGTAGCGATTAAGTTTTCTGAAGGTCCCCACTTGAGACGTTCCACACGTACCTCGCCCAGCAACCGATGCACTACCAATTCCATAGGCTAGGTATCCGACGACTACTTGTGCAAAACTCCAACAACGATATGGGGCAGCTCCTTGGACGCGGGCGACCGGCTGAGGGGAGGGGTTAGGCTCGAAACCGCAACTCATCTCCCTCTCTCTCTGTGAAGACTCGGCTGTCCCTATATTTTTAGTACGGCTGGACCGCAGTACTCGTACGCGTCATATATTCGTGCTTCGTATATGTATTTTGTTCTCCCCTTTTTTCGCAGGCACTCTCGCAGTTCGCGCCGGGAGCGGTGCTGCCAAGAGCTATTCTCAACAACAACAGCGTGCTATCGGATGAAGAGGTGAGGGTGGTGGTGGTGGGGGTGGTGGCGGCGGTGGTGGTGTTGGTGGTGTTGTTGTTGGTGGTGGTGCTGAGAGGATGGTGTATTGGTGGTGGTGGTGGTGGGTGGGGGGTGGTGATATGTTGGTGTTGGTGTGGTTGGTGTTTGCTGCTTGTGATGGTGTTGGCGGTGTTGGTTTCGGTGATGCGTTGTTGTTGCTGGTGGTCGTGGCGTCGTTGTCGTTGCTGGGGCGGTTTATGTTGTCAATGTTGCTCCTGCTGCTGCGGGTGCTGTGTTTTTTTCGTCGTTGCTGTTGATGCTAGAAACGCCTTCCCCTGCTGCTGTGTTCGGTCCGCGTGTTTTTTATTGTCAGGTGGGCCTCGTGACGATGCTGTGCGAGCAGAATCAGGTACACCTCATGGGCGGCTGGCCTATGCCCGGCACCGATGACAATGAAAAGCACCGGTTCTTCAAGCAGGCGAGACACGCGCATTAGACCACTCACGGGAGTTGCTTGCTATTCTGTAGGGATGTCTTGATGTCTTTTTTAATTAAAAATCGCGGGCGATCGGCTGAAAGTCCTTCAGGTATCGATTTTGAGCACTGACATTTACCCCCGCGGCTGGTGTTATTCTTGTTTTCATGAGAACGCACCATGTATGACACCCGCCATAACACAGGCTACAATGTCCATGGTACACACGCCATGTATAGTATACCAGTACGCATTGTGTCGCGCACGATTTATCACAAGCTAGGCCGCACGCTATAGCACAAGCCATACCGCACGCCATACCACGCTACCCGTGCGCGCTAAATCATACGCACGCCATTCCATGCGCATGCTGCATCGCACGATCTGTCACAAGCTACGATGCACGCCTATGCGCAAGCAAAGCCTTGACGCACTCTATGATACGCGCCGCTGCAACGCACGTTTAAAAACACACGCGCGCTTTATACCACGCTTGCACGCTATAGCTCAAGCTGAAGCTTTCGCTCGCTTGCTGTGACACTCGCTTTTGCCACGATGACGCACGCGAAACATTCGCACCCTCTTCGAACCTACCCTGTAACCCACGTGCGCCGTAGCGAACGCTGGACCCCACGCAAAATCATGCCCATACCAGAACACAAGCACGCTACAACGGACCCGGTACGCTCTAACGCACTGTGTTAGCGCACGCTATAACACAGGCGCTTTGCATAACATATTTGAGAATTAAACGATCCATGGGAAAAAACGAAACGAGCTTGTTCTGTTTTTTTCTCATGTTGTAACATTCCGTCGTCGCTTTAATTCGTACCAGGTATAGGGCTAGGGATCAATGAAGTCAGACGTCTCTTTTTTCTCTTTCACAACTCGAAGGCTTTTTTTCCGACCCCCGGGAGAGACGCTTCTCGCGTCCCCGCCTTTTGGCTTCTCAGCATTAGTGCGGGTTTTTACGTTTTTGATGGGCTTTTGCGCGGGCCTTATGACCCCCCCCCCCCCCCCTCCTCCTCCCCTCGGCGTCTTTCTCGGCATTCTTAGGTGCAAGCGCTTCACGACACCTACCCCGCCATGGGGGGGCTGGCGACGTACATCGAGAGGGCGAGAACGCTGCTCACGGCGTCGCAGGTACTATTACGGGGGGCCATAGTAAATAGGACCAAATATTGTTCGTAAAAAAGGGGTAAATATACAGATTTTTTGTGTGTAACGTAGGTCCTGTTAACTATGGTCCCCCGTGATAATAGAACACTCTACAGTGCTCGTACCCCCTGCGGCACGGAAACCTATCCGCGCACGATGCGTGTACGTTCGTACTTTATGGGCCGGGTTTATTTTTTCTGTTTGTTGTTGTTGTTGTTGTTGATGTTGATGTTGATGTTGATGTTGATGTTGTCGCTTTCTAGCTCTGAACTCGTAGGAGGTTTTTCCAGCAGCAGGTTGCCGGGCTGGCCGTGATCCCAGGTGTTAACGCTGTCTCTGGAGGTGGCCACACCAGAAATCAAATCGATTAATTGACGCCCTCATCCATTTTCAAGAAAATCCGCCTCACAAGCGGTTCTTGGTAGGATGCAGCTCACCCTTCATGCGACTCGCCCAACACCTCAAGGTGCTTCGCGCTTGGTGCAAGCATTGTCTGCCTGGTCGGTGAAAACCCGACGTTCTCCGTTCCGGCATTGTAGGGAGGCGAGAAGAGGAAAATGAGGGAGAGGGGGGGGGGGGGGGGATGTTTCGTTTGCTCTCTTGAGATCGCTTCGGCTTCCCTTTCTGGCGGCTCCCCGTGCTAGCGTGGGGGATGTTCGTGTCGATTTAGTTCGTACCACTATGGCCGGAAAAGTAGAAACCGCTTGGTCATTAATATCAGCATCCAAACGGTCCTAGCATTTCCAGACATGAGTATCGTCGTGTGGCGATATACGCGTTATTGCAGTGAATCGCAACGGTGAGCCTCGAGTGGTTGCGCGTGGCTGTGCTGGTGTGCGGTGGTTGTATGGGGTGTGGGCGTGCGTTGTATTCAAGGGGTGCAAGTGACATGGCAAGGCGTTATTTAGGCGGGCGGTACGTGTTCGTTATTTTCGTTGGGCTGCTCAATCTCAGTCTGCTTGAGATCGGGCGTCAACATTGTCAACCTCAAGATCCAAATTTGGGACACTGCAAACTAAATATAGATGTGCACGTACCTGCTATGTTTTAGTTACTCGCACTGATCCGTAGCTAGCTCTGCTGGCCGTTAGCGTCACTTGACGGTCGTTAGCGTTTCGTGGGCTGGTCGTTAGCTTTTCGTGTAACTAATGCCTGGTCGTATGACAAACTTGCCGGTGTGTTTTGTTCTGCGCTTTGTTTTTTGGGTCAATGGCGGGAAAATATTGCAGGAAGGAAGCAACCCCCTCTTCGGATGGAAACCCTCCGTGCCTGAGGGGCAGCGCCTCGAGCTGGGGACGGAGCAGTATGACGCCCTGGAGCAGCGCGGGATGGAGCAGGTGGGCGCTGAATGAAACCGCTTCGACCACAAAAAAAACGACTTCTGATGGGAAAACCGTCGAACAGAGTTTGACACCCTCGGAGTATCATCCACAGATTAATCACGATCTGTCTATCTAGATCATCTACTGTAGTCCCCCAGCTGCCTTTGCGAGAGGTTGCGCAGGATCTGCATGGTACAGGTCCAACCCAGGGAACATGTGCTACTAGCTGTAGGTTGTGCGGATTGTACGCATCCCACCCGGCAACATGAGCTAGATCATGCGAGATCGGGAACAGATGATACATCTGCCTTGAAATATCTAGATCCTGATCTGTGGATGATCTATCTGTGTAAGATGATATGTTCGAGGTGCGAAAAAATGACAGGCTTGCGGCGTCGGTTGCGCGGAGTTCGGTTACGCGAAGCACATCCCGGACTGCTCGGGGGGTACGTAGTGGATGTGTCCGAACAGCAGCGTGGGGAGAGGTGTACGACGCCCCCAGGCGCGGCATATAGTGCTTCCCATCTCGGACATGTAACACCGAGTCCCCGCTTCTTGGTCTAGATCTTCCGGATAGAAGATAGGGCAGACAGTTCACTGATCTGTGCGATCTACAGCCCGTGTTTGCGCACGATGGGGGCCGTACTGCGTTGCATGATCTATACGGCATGTGCTTCCTGGGTCAGACATGATCCACGCAGATCCACAGCACAACATGGTGTGGCGGCAGGCTAGGGTCTCGATTGTCTCGGTCGTGATAGGTCCGACCTAGCCTGTTTATCGCCATTTTTTCGGTTGCTTCGTTTTGGAACACAAAGCGCCCAGCACTGCAGGGTTCGCGTCGACCTTGGTTGTATTGTTTCTGCAAAGAAACGGCAGCAGCGGCAGCAGCAGCAGCAGAGCAGCAACGAGCAGTGGTCCGAGGCGCTTGGTGCCGTGTCTGGTGGGGGAACGGCTGGCTGCTGATATCTGTCGAGAGCAATTTTTGTTGTTCCGTGGCCTGAACTGCTGGGGCTGTGTTCCTGCCTGTCCTGCTTGCTCGCGTTGTCTTGTCGCAATGTTATTGCTACTGGGGACCATAGTGAATAGGACCTATGATACACACAAAAACCTATATATTCACCAGTTTTTAACTCACAATATTTGGTCCTATTAACTATGGTCCCCCGTAAATACTTGTTTTGTGTACAAGAGTGTCGTAGGTTAAATTTCTGGCGAATGCCGCTGGTGTCGGCTGGCTGACAATAACCCTTGACGTGCAGCAGTGTGGTTGGGTTGTGGCTGCTGCCTGCCGTCATGGTTGCCGTATGACGTATCCTCAACACTGCTGTCGCAATGAACAGAGAGAGGGTGCACAGTACGAAGCAGTACGAGCGATGCTCTTTTTCGCGTGCTGCACTCACCGTGCGCACGTCCCACCTTCCTGCTCCCCCTGTCTGGTCGGTGAAAGCCCGACGTGCTACTCCGTCCCGGCATTGTAGCGGTGCTAGGGTCTATGGTCATACGACTCCGAGGCCATGTTTGGCGATTGGTATATCCTTCCCCCCCCACACCGGCCTGCCCCCCCCCCCTCCCCTCTCCCTCCCTACCCTTTCCCTCACCCCCCGCCGCCCCCCCTCCCTAATCCCTGCTTGGCGACGCCTCACACAACATAGGTGAAATACTGTGGGTTCGTTCTGGTTGCGGGTGGGCTGGGGGAGCGGTTGGGCTACGGCGACATCAAGCTGCGCCTACCGAGCGAGACTTGCACCATGGTGTGCTACCTTGAGCTGTATATCTCACAGATCCTTCATCTGCAGGCCAAGTGAGTGACAGAAAGGGGAAGTATTAGTGTTTTGTGGTCGGTAGCGATTTTTTCTGGTTTATTATCGCACATGTGTTTTGGTTCCTGGGCTTCTTGTCTATATTTTCACGTTTTTGTGCCGGTTGCTGTTTTTTGTGTGTTTTTTTTCTCTCCGAATTTTCCCTTTTTTTCGTCTACCATTTTCTTCTATTATGGGGGACTAAAGTTGATAGGACCTAATATTGTTAGTAAAAATAGTTGAATATATAGGTGTTTGTCTGTACCATAGGTCATATTTACTATGATCCACCGTAATAGTTGCAATTCATACATACGAGTGTTGTTGTTGTTGTTGTTGTTGTTGTTGTTGTTGTTGTTGTTGTTGTTGTTGTTGTTGTTGTCGTTGTTGTCGTTGTTGTCGTTGTTGTTGATGTTGTGTTGTTGCTGCTGCTGTTGCTGTTCTGTTTTCCTCTATTTTTTCCTCCAGCCGGGTGTCGACCAGATCCTGCATCGGCATAGCTAATAAAACGAGAGAGCCAACAGCGTTTTGTCTTGCCGAAGTTTGACGTTAACATTGTTTTTCAATGTTTCTTCCGGTTTTCTCGTACACGGGTAACTCATTTTTGTTCATTGTTCCCCTCCGTGCCTAAATACAAGGATGGTCTTGATTTGATCATTAGTATACGATCGTTTTTTGTACTTCAGGATGTAGTGGTATATAGGTTCACCTCTACCAGGAGCCCATCGTTTTGTTTCAGCCGCTAACTGCATCGTCAGTTCCCGGCGTTCGACACCCCCCCCCCCCCCCCTCGTGCATCGCTTCCTTCGACGCAGCCATGCGTATGGAAGAACATCCGCCTTACAAGCGGTTCTCAGTAGGATGCATCTCACCCTTCATGCGACTCGCCGAACACCTCACGGCGCTTCGCGCTTGGTGCAAGAGCAATGCTTGCCCGATGGTCGGTAGAAACCCGACGTGCTACTCCCTTCCGGCATTCCAGGGGATGCGAGGGTCTATGGTCATACGAATACGGCCGTGCATGGTAATGAGCACACAGCCTCTTTCCGTGCGGACGCGTTATTGCTCCCCCGCCAGATACGGGGACGGTCGCAAGCTTCCCCTGTCCATCATGGTCAGCGACGACACTCGGGACCGAACGCAGGACATGCTTGAGAAGGGGAGATGGTTCGGGCTGGAGGAAGACCAGGTTACGCTCATGAAGCAGGAGAAAGTTGCTGCTCTAGAGGTGAGCGCTTGTGAACGTTTTAACTCGTCGGACAAATCATCGGCAGATAGATCATCTGAATCATCTCAATCATCTACATCCTAACCTGCCGGGATAAGGCATGTTTTGCAGGATCTGTCTATGGTGCAGGTCCAACCCAGGAAGCTATGTGCTAGTTCATGCACATCATGCGGCTCCGGCCCGACGGCACGAGCTATAGATCATGCAGATCAAGAATATAAATTCCCTGAAGGATCTAGATCGTGGAAGTGGGAATGATCCGTGTACCATGATACGTTCTATCGAACAGGTGTGAACCTTTTCGGGTTTTCGTGCACACAGAAACGAAAGCGAAGAGTTTGAGGTCTTCTGATCGGGCGTCGAAGGAAATAAACGCACAGCGGTATATACGAGTAGCGACTATGGTCGCGTGCGAGTCTCGCAGCTCTTGAAAACCGTGTGTATAAGGGTTACACGATTACAACGGACATGTTTTTTATCCCCCCCCCCCCTTTTTTCGAGTTTTAGACAGAGGCGGAGGGGGTTGACACTAAAATCAATCAAAACGAAGATGAGGGAAAAAAAAAAGTTGTTGCATTTTATTTTCAGACAAAAAATCCCAACCCGCTACGACGGCGAGTGCGGCTCCGTTTCCTCTTTTTTTTTCTTTTTTTTTTTCCATGTACCCCTGGTTTTCGTGTTCTTGAAAAAAAACGGTCCTCGTATTTGCGTACAGAGTAGTGGTTTTCAGTTCCGAACCAACACCCCCTAACCCACGGTGCTTCGTTAGGTCGACGCTGTCAGCTCCCCGATTTTTTTTGTATTCGACCTTTTTTCCCCCCGGAGGACCCTGCGAGAGGTTATAGTGTGACAGCTTCACTTTTCTGGGCAAGATGTGGATGGGTATTTTTGTGCATTCACTAATGAATTGGCACGTGCTGGAGCTGCGTGTGAGGGGCAAGGGGTAGATGTGTTTTGGTGTCCAAGAATGTGAGGCATGTCTTGCTTGGGGAGCTGGTGGCGACGGTGGTGATGGTGGTAGTGGCGGGTGTTGACGAGGTGGGGATCGTGGTCTTTCGTGCAGCGTGATTTTTTGGGGTAAGATGTGGATGAGCTTATCGGTTCTTAAGAGAATGGGTGACATGCATTGAAGGAGTTAGTGGTGGTGGTTGCGATGGTGGCTGTGGGTGTTGGTGTTGGTGGTGGTGGTGGTGGTGGTGCTTGTTGTCGGTGGTGCTTGTTGTCGCTGTTGCCACGTTAATATTGACAGGGTAACTATTAATAGTGTGGGAGACAGTATGACGAAGGCAATGCTGGCCTACTGTAGTTACTTAGTTTCCCCGTTCCTCCACCTCTCCCCCTCTGTTCCTCTCCCTCCTCTGCCTTTTTTTTCCCCTCAATGGAACTCCTTGTTCATCCTTCCCCCCATCCCTTTCTACTTCCCTCCCTCGATCTCTACGCCGACCCCTCCCTACCCCCCCCCCCCCCCCCCTCCCTAGCCCTCCACGTCTCCCCATCTCTCCCCGCCTCTGTAACCCTATTTTGTGTCTATCCCTCTTCCTCCTTCCCTATCTGCCTTCCCCCCCCAATTGAACCCCCCGAAAACTTATCCCCTCTATCAACTCGTGACTCGTGTTTTGCGTCGCTATCTCGTCCTGTGCCAGGACTCCAACGGAGCCTTGTCGCTAGACCCGGACGACAGCTTCGCGATCCTGACGAAGCCCCACGGCCACGGCGATGTCCATGCCCTCATGCATAGCACCAATACCTTGAGGAGGTGGAAGCAGGATGGATGCAAGTGGGTCGTCTTCATGCAGGTAAACGGTCACAGTTGGCGGCAGCAGCAATGGTGGCGGTAGCGATAGTGGCATCGGTGACTTTGGCTGTAGCGGTAGTGGTAGCGGTAGCGGTAGCGGTAGCGGTAATGGCAGCGGTAATGACAGCGGTAACGGTAGCGGTAACGGCACCAGAAATGGTCATGGTGACGGTGGCGGTAGCAGCAGCGGTAGCGGTGGTGGCAGCGGTAGTCGCAGCGGTAATGACAGCGGTAACGGTAACGACAGTGATAGCGGTAACGGTAGCGGTAGCGGTAACGGCACCAGTAATGGTCATGGTGACGGTGGCTGTAGCGACAGCGGTGGCGGTGACGGGGTAGTGGCAGCGGTAGTTACAGCGGTAACGATAACGGCAGTGGTAGCGGTCGCGGTAGCGGTCACGGTAACGGCACCAGTAATGGTCATGGTGACGGTGGCTGTAGCGGCAGCGGTAGCAGTGGCGCTATTAGCCGCGGTAATGACAGAGGTAACGGCAGTGGTAGCGGTGGCGGTAGCGGTAACGGCACCAATAATGGTCATGGGGTCGGTGGCTGTAGCGTCAGCGGTGGCGGTAGTGGCAGCGGGGATGGTAGCGGTTATGGTAGCGGTAGCGGTATCAGCAGTGGTAACGGCACCAGTAATGGTCGTGGTGACGGTGGATGTAGCGGTGGCGGTGGCGGTAGTGGCATCGGTAATGGCAGCGGTACCGGTACCGGTAACGGTAACGGTAACGGTAACGGTGACGGTGGCTCAAGCGGCAGCGGTAGCGCTGGCGGCAGGGGTAGTGACAACGGTAACTGTAACGGCAGTGATAGCGGCAACGGTAGCCGTAACGGCACCAGTAATGGTCACGGTGACGGTGGCTGTGGCGGTGGTGAGTCGTGGGTGGCGACGATGGTGATGGTATTGGTAGCGGTAGGAACAGAAGCAATAGTGGCGGTAACGGAAATGTAGCGGTAGCGGTAATTGTAACGGGATATGTAGCGGGGGGCGACAGCGGTAGCACCAGCACCTTGGGAAGATGGAAGGAGGACAGTTGCGAGTGGGTAGTGTTCATGCAGGTATCGGTGACAAGTGGCGGTATCGATGTTTGTAGCGGTAATGGTAACGGCAGCGATGGTCGTGACGATGGCTGTAGTGGTAGCGGGGACGGTATCGGCGGCTACGATGGCAGCGGCAGCTGAGGTGGTAATCGTGGCGTCTTTAGCAGGGGTAGCGGCGGCGGTCATGGTGCCGATATTTACGGCGGTAACGATAGGTGTAGTGGTGACGGTAAAGGCAACGGAGGCGATAGCTGTAGCGGTAGCGGTGGCGGTTTTTTGTGGCGATAATGGCAGCGGTCGCCGTGGCGATGTTGGTGGGGGCAAGGGCAGCGGTAATAGTGGCGGTAATGACAGCCGAACCGACAATTGTAGCGGTAACGAGTAATGGGGACGGTAACGGGGGTGCTGGGTGAAACAGTAACGGCGCCTGTTACGGTGTCCTCACCGATGGCGGTAATGGCGGTGTTAATGAGAGCAACAACGGTAATTGCAGCGGAAAGGGTAGTGGTGACGGCAGCGGGCCGTCGGCAAGCGCGACTTCCGCAAGCGAAGCTGCGGCAAGCAAGGCAGCGACAGTTAACGGTGGCGGTAACCTAGCGGTAACGGTACTGACAAAGGTAACTACCTGCAACGCATCGGGAACGACACTGGTAATGTTGAAGGGACTGCTGACGGTGGTTGCATCAGTAGCAGTTGAGGCCGCGGCGACGGTACCAGTAACGGTACCTGTGGCAGTGGTGGCAGCGGAACGGCGACGGTAGCTGTAGCTGCACCGGTAACGGTGGAGGTCGTGGTAGTAGTATCGGTGGTAGCACATCCGTGGGGGTTCTGATGAAGGCGGCTGTAGCGGTAGCGGCAACGGTGATTGTGGCAGTCGCGGCAACGGTAAAGTTAGCTGCCACGATGCCGCCGTTCGGCGGTACAAGATGGTTGATGTCTTTATTTTCAACAAATTTTGTCGGATTTTTTATAACTCGTTTCTGTTGATCTTGTGCTTTCCCCTGCTCCCCCCGGCGCAAAAACTCTCATTCATACTAAGGACACCAACGGCCTCGCGTTACACACGCTCGCGCCGGTTCTCGGCGTTAGCTCGTCCATGGAGTTGGAGGTGAACAGCATGGCGGTGCCGCGCAAAGCCAAGCAGGCGGTTGGGGGCATCGCTAAGCTGACGCACAAAGACGGCCGTCAGATGACGGTGAGACGAGAGCAGAAGTAGCGTGGTGATAGGGGGGGTGGTGATGATGGCGGCTGTGTGGTGGTTGTGGTGGTGGTGGTGGTGGTGGTGGTGGCGGCGGCGGCGGCGGTGGCGGTATTGGTGGTGATGCTGCCGCTGATTATGCTTGGGGTTCTAGCTGCTGTTGTGTGTTTCGGGCGGTTTCGTGTGAAACCCTTTGACGAAGCCTACGCTCCCCATACCCCCCCCTATCTATGGCCATACGACTACGGCCATGCATGATATCGAGTACACCCTCCCCTCCCCCCTCTCCCATCTGCCCCCCTCCTGCGTCGTCGAAAACCCTTTTGAAAAAGCGAGTGGGTCATGGGTCATTTACACGCCCGCCTAAGATGTCGGTGCCTTTTTTTTTTGCCGGTGCCTGGGTAAAGTCGAACTTCCTGTGAACAGCGGCAAGCCGAACTTCCGTGTCGTCCGACCGCCAATCTCCGATAAAGCGCGTTTATCTCTGCAAAATACAAAAAAAACACACACACACAAACACACTGCATTCCATCAGCGCGCACAGCAGCAGTTAATGCCTGTTTACAAATACCCGCGGGGACGAAGTCCTCCTACCTACGAAGTAGGGAGACCTATTACGTACTTATATATGAATTTATCTCTGTGTCTCGGATTGCTGTGCTTGCAGCTTAACGTGGAGTACAACCAGCTGGACCCTTTGCTTCGCGAGGGAGAGGGGGGCGGGGGCGGGGACGTGAACGATCCGAACACTGGGTTTAGCCCTTACCCGGGCAACATCAACCAGCTCGTCTTCGCGGTCGACCCTTACAGTGAGGTATGTTCAGAAGAGTGGTGTTGGTGGTGGCGGTGGTGGTGGTGGTGGTGGCGATGGTGGTGGTGGTGGTGGTGGTGGAGGTGATGGTGGTGGTGGTGTTGGTGGTGATGGTGAAGGTGGCAGTAGGGATAGGGGTGGGGGTAGAGAGGGGTGGACGTGGGGGGGGGGAGGGGGGGGGGATGCGGGTAGGGGTGCTGGTGGCGTTGTTGTGGTTGTTGGTGAGTCTGGTGATGTTGGTGGTGGTGATGTTTTTTGCTACTGTTTTAACGGTATTAGTGAACCCGGTACGGTTTTTCTTGTTCCTGGTGGGGTTCTTTTCCCACCATCGGTGTATGGTTTTCTACTTTGTTTGTTTGTTTGTTTGTTACCGGCGTTTCGCTGTTGGTGTCTTACTGCTGTTTGTTTTCTAGTGGTTACTCGGTACCTTTGATTTTCTGCTGGTTCTTTGATGCAGATGGTTCGCCGTAAGTCTTTGCTGCTGCTACTATCGTTGTATTCGCTTTGCCGCTTGGCTTTTGCCACCGACGCTTAAATAGATTTGGCTGCTATTTAAAAATACCGTTTTGCCTCATACCTGATATCCCGTATCATACCCGGGTATATATCTCACTTTGTTTCGGCGCTAAACGTGTTTGAACAACTGCATCACACGAGAAGGTTCTGGAAAGGACGCGCGGCATGCTGGACGAGTTCGTCAACCCCAAGGTGAGAGGACGATTTATTTCTGGTTCGGTTTGGCTTTTGTTTGGTTCGTCATTCAAAACGAACTGAAAACTGCTGAAAGGTGTCCAAAACAAAGTGAAAACAGCTATAGAATGGGTTCAAAAACGTGGAACCAGCCAAGAGTCGCCAGAAACGAACTGAAACCAGTTCAAAGTCTGTCTTATTACTTTGTTTCTTTGCCACGTATTTTAGCAACTGCAACGTTGTGTTTTGTGGTATTTTTGTCGTAATACTGTTCTATCGATGCACCACAACTCGGGCCCATCGTGCCTGCTCAGTTCTGTTTCCTTTGTTTTATTTTGTTGGTGTTTTGGTTGTCGTGTTGGGGAGGTATGCCGCCGCTGTCGCGGTCAACAACAAACGTATCACCCCCGTCCGTCCCCTCTCCCCCCCTTCAACCCGCGTTCTTCCCCCGTCTTGACTCTTGGCAGTATGCGGACGAAACGAAAGTGACTTTCAAGAAGCCTACGCGCTTGGAGTGCATGATGCAGGTGCGCGGCGGTGATCGTGGTGGTTGTGGTGGTCGTGATGGCGGCGTCGATTGTGTTAGCTTTGTTGGCGCTGGTGGTCGTGGCGGTGATGGTGATAGTGATGGTGGTGGTGGTGATCATGGTTGTGATGGCGTGGTGCTGATGCCGGCTACCACGATGCCGGCAACGAGTCGATAATGACGATGGTGCTTCCGATAGCAAGAAAGATGAGGAACGCGACGATAACGACGATGGCGACGGCGAGGATGTGGGAGGGAAAGGGAGGGGAGGGAGGGAGGGAGGGGGTACGCAGTAGGAGAGATGTAGTCGATCTCATGCGTGGCCGTAGTTGTATGACCATAGACCCTCGCATCTCTTCAATGCCGGGACGGAGCTTGTCGGGTTTTCACCGACCAGGCAGACTCTGCCTGCACCAAGCGCGAAGCGGCGTGATGTGTTGAGCAAGTCGCATGAAGGGTGAGCCGCATCCTACTAAGAACCGCTCGTGAGACGGACTTACATATGGATGGCAGCTTCAATGAGTTGATTTGATTTCCGGTGTAGCCACTTCCAGATACAGCAATGGGAGTACTATGTAACTGCCTCTTGCGTGGCTTGCCAAGAACACTACGTGATACGATCAGTTCCCTTGTGCGGAGTAAAGGTTCTTTGAATACCTCGCAAAAAATGATCTATCTCGACGACCAGCTGTAGGCGACCGCCGCCAAAAAAAAAAGAAAGAAGCAAGGGAAGGGGGGGAGGAGGGGTCAGGTGCCGCGGAGCCGGAGTAACGCTATTCACTGCTTGTTGACGTTGGGCGGCGCAGCGGGTTTGACGCGAGGCCACACAGTGTCCCCCCCCCCCCCCCCCCCATTCCGGCCCTCCTTTTTTTTTTTTTTTTTTTGCGCCTTTATCGCCATTGGGTTTCATTCGGCAGTCGCCCCCAATGCTCATCGACTAGCTTGCTTGCTTCATGTATTGCTTGATTGCTTTCTTGTCATCTTGCGAGTTTCATATATTTCTCGACTTCGTGTTCTTCCGTTGGGTTGCTTCCCTAGGTATTTGCTTGCCTGCCTGCTTGCCTGTATGCTTTACTTGCCGGCTCGATTGCCTGCCTGCCTGCTTGCTTGTTCCCTTTCTTGTTTGCTTCATTCTTCATTGCTTCCTCACGCCGCACAAATGAAATACCCGAGACCGGGGGAAGGGGGGGGGGGGGGGCGGCGAACGCGAAGTTTCAAGCCTAAACGCTGGTTGGGCCGAAGGGCTTCGATTGGGCGAACAGGCCGTACATGATCAGGGGCACCCGCAATCGGGAGCTACACCCCAAACCGTCATCCTATGATGCCATCACCTTCGTGAGATGCGTAAATGTACGCCCTGCGCCGGGGCTTTAATAGCTTCCTGATTTCGCATTATCGCCTGGCCGGAACCTCCGCCTCGACTCGCACCCTCCCCGACCTGTACAGGAGAGGTGACCGATGGTTTCGGTCACGCTCCGCCTATTGTATCCCTCTTGTGATACACCTACACCCTTCTACCGTCCCCACGTCCCCACCCTTTCCCCCGACGCCAGATACCGCCGTAAAAACATAACCGGGAACGAATTTCGTGCACCCTTTTTTTCGGCCTTGGGCGCTTAACCCTTTTAGAATCGCACTCCCATAAGTGGGGACAAAACACTCTAATTATAAGTAGTTTTCCCCCAAAACGGGACTGGGGCCCTAAAAGGGTTAACCCCTGTATAGTGTATTCAGGCTTGGGGGCAAAAACGTCTTGAAGTCAAAGAGGCGTTTCTACGATAGAGGTTCACCCTGAATTTTCTGAGGCTCTTCACTTATGGAGCTCCATACCTCACCCGAAACCTGACTTTATCAAGAATCAAGTTGCATCCCGATGAATAATCCCATGGCCCAAGTATACGAAAACGTCATTTCTGAAGACAAGATCGGCTTTCCGACGATTTTGGGTTAAAAAAAAAAAACGTCACTCAGAAAACAAAATAGCGGAAATATGATGCCTCTATCGGTGAACGCGTTCAGAGGTACTGTAGGTCGTAGTCGCAGGAGTTAAAAGTGATAATCGCGCGTCGTGCTTTTGCACCGCCCGCATTTTTTTTTTCTTGTTCGCAGGACTACCCGAAGTCGCTGGGGTCGGAGGCCAAGGTGGGCTTCACCAGTGTCGACCCTTGGCTGTGCTTCTCGCCGTGCAAGAACAACACGTCTGACGCCGCCAAAGCTCAGGTACACCATCGTGGGCTAGAGCCGGACCAACCATTGTCTCCGATCGCCAACTATGATGCGAGTTGTCAGTGGATAGATGATGGTCCCGAAGGTCTCGGGAGTACTCTGCCGTTTTGCGGGAGCGAAAAGTCTCGTTGTTGGGATCCACCGTCTCTGCTCAAACAGGGCAGCATGATGCCGCCAAAAGTCTCGTTGTTGGGATCCGCCGTCTCTGCAAGAACAGTGCAGCATGATGCTGCCAAAAGGTCGGGTACACTGACTGCGGTTCACGAGGACAAACTCTCGTTGTGTGCTTCGGCGGCTCGATTTCTGCGAGAACGATGCATAGCTGGTGCCGCTGCTTTTCACAGCCGGTAAGCATTGGTTGTTTCGGCCTCTCTCTTATGTGCCGCAACAACACGGCTGATGCTGCCCAAGCTCAGGCGCACTGGTGTTCTAAACGTCGACCGCAAATAGTTTAGCTTTGATCGCTCTATATGTCGCTGGGGTGTTTTGGTAGTTATGGCTTCCATATCACTCTCGGCAGTTCAAAGTGAGCGGCTACGGTCCATTTTGTTTTTTTTTCATATTTGCGAAGCTTGTTCTGTCGTTGTCACGAATAACATACTATTTATAGCCTGGTTACGAAAAGGAAGGTGTGCAAACTACATTGAAGGAGACTTGTACAGAGCCCCGCTCACGGAAAATACTTGCCATGCAAGAAACCAAAGAGCCTGGCGCCTGGCGAGCCGCGATGCGGCCCCTCCACAAATGTGTGTTTAGTTTCGAAGGGTAGAAGGGGTTGTTGTGACCGTATGCTGTCTTGGCTAGCGACAACGCTTTATTGAAAACTTTGTTCAAGTGGAGGACCAAAACGAAAATATACAAAGTTTTTAATTCGAGGAGGCTTGAGCAGAGCCTCGCTCACGGAAAACACTCGTTACGCCAGAAATCAAACAACCTGGCGAGCCGCGATGCGCTGTCATCTACATACAAGAAAAAAACGGTTCTTAGTAGGATGCAGCTCACCCTTCATGCGACGCCGCCCAACACCTCACGTTTCGCTTCGCGCTTGGTGCAAGCAATGTCTGCCTGGCCGGTGAAAACCCGACGTGCTCCGTTCCGGCATTGTAGGGAGGCGAGGGTCTATGGTCATACGACTACGGCCATGCATGACATGAGTACACCCCCTCTCCTCTGCTAAAAGCGACCCTACGCTGTGTGACAAGGTGCAAAGTTCGGCGCGTTTTTCTTTCACCGGCAGCAGTGCCCGTAGCATATCCGCGAAGCCCTCTCATTCACGCCCTCATTCCCTTCCCCTCCTCCCCAAAGGCGAGTGGAACTCCCCCCGCGGCGGCGGTTTCCGCGGAGGCTGACCAGTACCGGGTGTGGGCGGAGATGATGCGGAAGGCCGGATGCAAGGTTGAGGAAGGTGGGGAGCAGGTGAGTGCCAGTTGTTGTTTTTTGCTGCCGTTTTTGTTTTCGTTTTCGCTTTCGTTACCGCTTTCGTTGCTGCTTTTGTTGCCGTTTTCAGTTTCGGTTCAGGTTTCGTTTTTGGTTTCGTTTTTTGGTGCCGTTCTTCGTTGCCGTTTCCTGTTTCTGGTTTCAGGTTTCGTTTGCCGGTGTCGTTTTATCTGACGTACTCGGTTTCGGGGTCCGCTTGCCGTTTCCGCTTCGTCTGTGTGTGTTTGCGTGTGTTTTTTTTCTCGTGCGCCCTGGCGTGCATACAACAATTACTACGAAAACAAGAACGACGAATACAACAACACTAACAACATCAATTTCGTCCTTTCGGTTCTGTTTTTCCTCTTTTCATGCTTGTTGGTCCCTCAATCCTCTTGCGTCTTCTATCCTAACCTCCCCCCCCCACTCCGCCTTCTACACCGCCTCCATCATCGCCACCACCACCCCTACTCGCCCCCCCACCCCCCAATGAAATATAAAAGGAGTGGGCCGGCGTAAGCGCATCTCTCGGGCCGCAGGTGGTCCTCGGCCCCTCCTTCGCGGTTTTCTACTCGGAGCTCCGGAGGCGTTTCCCTACCCCATCGGCGGTTTCGGTTACCGCGCGCTCCACCCTCGTCATCAAGGGGAAGGGGGACGTTACGATCGAGGACCTCGTGCTTGACGGCGCCCTCGAGATACAGGTAGGGTTGAGGTTGGGATTAGGGTTGGGTCTTAGTGGGATGTGTACTCGATCTCATGCATGGCCGTAGTCGTATGACCATAGACTTTCGCGTCCCTACAATGCCGGGACGGAGCACGTCGCGTTTTCACAGACCAGGCAGGCATTGCTCGCACCAAGCGCGAAGCGCCGTGAGGTGTTGAGCGAGTCGCATGAAGGATGAGCTGCGCTCTACTACGATTTTTTTTTTTAGGCAGATTTTCTCACTTATGGGGGAGGGATGGGGGTGAGGGTAGGATTAAAGCCAGGGGGTTAGGGAGAGGGGAAGGGGGGGGGGGTGTACTCGATAGGAGATATGTACTCGATCTCATGCATGGCCGTAGTCGCATGACCATAGACCCTCGCATCCCTACAATGCCGGGACGGAGCGTGTCGGGTTTTCACCGACCAGGCAGGCATGGGGGGCTAGTAGTGGGGTGGGGGTTGGGACGGGAGTAGAGGAAGAGGTCCCGGGGAAGGCTGATGGCCTCCATCGAGGGCCTCGTGCTCGACGGTGCTCTTGAGATACGGCGGCGTTTGCAGTGTTACAGTTGAGGTGGGGGTGATGGCAGGGGTGAGGGTAGAGTTGACGCTAGGGTAGACAGGTGGAAGTAGGGGTCGCGGGGGGAAGCGTACCGTCACCATCATCAGAGGCCTCGTTCTCGGCAGCGCTGGTAGGTCTGAGGTTCCGGGGGGGGGGTCGGGGTAGGGTACGGGAAGGGGTCACGGGAAAGGGGAACGGTACCATTGCGGGCCTCGTGCTCAGCGGTGCCCTTGGGATACAGGTGTGCTTCAGGGTTGAAGGGAGAGATGAGAGGGAGGGGCACGGATTATGATAGTTCTAGGGTGGGGATAGGGGTAGCGTTAAGGGTTAAGGCTGGAGGAAGGGTTAGAGCTAGGGCGTGGCTGAGGGTATTAACCGGTATGTTCGAGTCAGGGTTCGAGTTTGGTGCCCTGTCGAACGCGCAATGTTGTTGCTCGCGTATATTTTGCCTGTTGCTATTTGACGCAAGTCTGGGCTACAGCGAGGGTATCTACTTCGCTAGGGTGTCCGCCACCAACGAATGCCATCCCACGATTGTTGCAAGGTGCAAGCACGCCTTGATCTGCGGTGCCGTCTTGTGCTCCGCCGCTTGATCGCCGATTTCGGTTGCGTTGCTGTTGTTTGCACAACAAGGGCGCACCTTGCGCCGTGCAGCGACGTTCTTTTTCAAAGCAGACAGGTTATTGTGATCTCCACAGGCGAGTCTCGCGCTGAAACCCTACCACTTGAGCTTCAATACACCAATTGGCTTGTATTTGTCGTAGCTACAGTATAGACCCAATGGTTGATATGGCCGCCACAGGAGCGTCGTTTCCTACACCCTACTCTACCACTTGAGCTTGAATACACCAATTGTAGACCCAATGGTTGATATTGCCGCCACAGGAGCGCCGTTTCCTACACCCTACTGCTGTAGTTTTCATTGTTGCGCTGCAAATATCTACGAGGGAAGCCCAAAAGCCCTACATTTGACCCCAGAATTTTCTCAATGACTGTTGCTTTTACTGGTGCTATTCGGATTGCTGTAATACCTCCAGCCGAAAACCCTGCTCTACTCAACAGTTGTTTTAATTGTTAGCATTGTCTTCGTTGCTGGATCAGGTCGAAGCCGGAGCGTCCCTGGTGGTCCGCAACCTTACCGTCAAGAATGAAGGATGGGTTCCCACCTCTCTGTCGAAGGCCGAGAGGGGGGAGGGGACGGGGGACGAAGCGGGCGGCGACGGCGGTGAGGGGGGGGGTTCCCTACCGGAGGCTATACAGATCAGGGGTTTCCGGTTCGACAAGAAGGCGACCCACAGCATCCGCGTTGCCGAGGGAGAGAGGTGAGGGGCGCGGGGCTTTCGGCAATTTAGAAATTCTGAAATTCTGAAAAATTGTAAAAATTGTGAATTTGGAAACAAAATCGAGGATGTGAGAAATGCGGAAATGTGGCTATGTGGAACTGCCACAGATTTGTTGGGAAAGGGCGGGGGGGGGTGTTGGTGTGGATAACTTCGTTCGTTTGTGCCCAAGGGGGCTAAGGTGATGCCCATGAACGCCTACTTCAACAACAGCAGCGTCTGTTACCCGCTCGGTTGCTACGCTACCATCCGCGACGGAGAGCGTTTTCAGCTCTCGCGACCCGCTGATGTTTAGTCGGACTCGACTATTACCAATTCATGTGCGAACCGATGCAGGCAGAGGTTTTGTTTGTGCGTTCGTGCCCTATATTTCCATGGTGTATGTTGTGCGCGTGCGGGCGAAGTCTGTGACCGCCCTCATCCACAAGGCCGACAACCTGTCGACGATAAGTATTTCTTCTCAAATCCCCCTTCACACGTCGCGGACAGGTAGGTCACCAATTCTACCGCTTCATTTTCTTGCATATTTCAGGGCAGATGACCTGTATGACCTGTATGAACTGCTGTATGATTTAGCTCACGTTCCCGGGCGGGAGACGCAAGTCCGCACGAGCTACGTAGCACATGCTTTCTTGGTTGGATCTGTACAATGCACATCCTGCGCAACAGCTCATTGCGGCAGGTGATAATCTAGATTATCTATCTGTAGATGATCTGTCTGTGCGATATCTGACACCCTTCATTGCCTGCCGTTCGTCTCTGTGTACCACACCTCGATTACCCGCAGGATCATCGACGACGTGTCGAATCCCGGGGACTCTGGATGTTGAATTATTCTGGCTAGGTTGCTGACCAGGCTCTGGCTGTAGGCTCTGGTTGGGTGTTTGACTCGGTGGCTGTTTGATGCTGACTGCTTGGTGAAACCTTGGTGTCGGCCAGACGCTTTATTTGCTTGTTGGGGGCTTGGCGGTGGCTCGCTGCTGGCTAGATGATGCTTGGTGCTTGCAAGGCGGTATTTCACTGTTTTGGTGCCGGCTAAAATACTTAGTTCTTGGTGCTGACTTGGTGCTGGCGGGATGCGCCCCATATTGCTTGCTAGGTGGTCGATCGTTGCTCGCTACGATGCCTAGCTTTTTGGTGGCTAAGTGGTGCCTTTAGATTAGCTACTGTTATAGTTGGGTGTTTCCAGGCGTTGACTTTGGTGCACGCTTTGGTGGAACTGCATTGGCGGCGGTTAGGCGCCCCGGTTTGTTTCTAGCTTAGTGCTTGCTATATTTGGCGAGGTGGTGGCTTAGTGCTGGCCCAGCACTGGCTTGGTGTCGGCCAGGCGTTTGTTTCTTCTTCTGACGATAGCTGGTTGTAACCTGCGGGCGATATGGTGGCGTCGCGCTATTAATCCCTGGCTGCTAGAATGGCTCTTAATAGGTGTCGTGACTGGATGTTGGCTGAGTCCTGGCGTTGTGTTGCCTTGGTGGTGGTGTGGTGTTGGTCAGGTGCTTTGCTTCAGTAGCCGCTGGCCAGAAGTGGTCTGAACGTTGACAGTGATTCTCATTCGAAGGTGTTCATTAGTCCCTCGATAACTGCTGTTCGCTTGGTTGGTGTCGGCTTGCTGTTGGCCAGAGGCTTAGCTGGGTGCTAGCAAGACGTGACGTAGGCACTTGGCTTAGCTGTGTGGCTATGTTTTTCCTTCGATAACTAGCCTAGATTGAGCCTGGCGCTGGCTAGCCTTTTGTTTGTAGCTGGCGTGGTGCTTGCTGGCCTGTCGTGTTGCTAGGTTGTTGCTGGCTAGGTCTTGTCGTCATGTTGACCTCGTGTTGCTGCCGTGGGTGTTTGCGTGCGATAGCGACGGGCGACTGTCCCCCTTTCGTCGTGATCAGGCTCCTCCTATGTTTTTGTATACCGGTACAACTTAGTATATGAGCTAGAAACTCCTGTTTTTAGCCTGAAATAGAACTCGGGAGGTTGGATCGAAAACTTTTGTCGCAATTTTGAGAGCACCGATTGGGGTCCCCATGCCTTGGACTGGTCGATGCTTGCTATTTTTTCCCGCAAGCAAGCGCGTTTACATACACGGCTTTGTGCGGTTTTATGTTCGCGGCTTGTGTGCATGCCGGCGGTTTTTGCTTGTATGACACAAGGCGCTTCGCGTAGAGGGCGACTTCGCCCGCTAGGCTCGCTCACAATGAGTAATGGAACGCAACTGATAGATGCTCCAAACGTTTAGGTGCAAGCAGGCGCCTTGCAAATGCGAAGACCTCAACGCTCCAGGGAAACAATCAGACGCCGCATGCGCTCATGATATGCATGCACATGCTCTTTGATATGTATGAAAGAAAGTGCACGTCACGGCATAGCACCGCATGGCGCTGCATTGCGCTGCGCTGCTGCGTGAGATAGGCTGAACTGGGTGTGCCTTTCCTTCTGGTTACTGTATTTTATGTGGTACTTCGTATACATGACAGATACACACCTGGTATGTACGAAAGCCTATGCTGCCCCGCGGACTTAGGGCTGCGTTGCTTCTCTGAGCTGAGCTAGCTGAGCTGAGCTGGGTATGCTTTGTGCCTTTATTGTTATACTACTACTGTACGTGGCACTTCGTTTGATATGATATCGTTTATCTTGAAGCACCCTTGAAAAATACGTCTCTTCAAAATGGTGTGGGATATTTTTTATCTTGGAATTGGTGTAAGATGGGCTTTGCTGGGTGTAATTTTTGGAAAAAAGAACACCAAACGAAAAAAGGTAAGAAAGCAAGGAGAACGCAAATAACTCGAAGGAAAACGGATAACTTCTCGATCCGCAATCACGGACGGAGTCAATTTCACGGGCCGAGGAGGGCTGTGCCGTGGGAGAATATTGCAAGCGAGACAGTCGCGGGTCGGACAATTCTCAGTTTGTAAAACTGAGTCTCTTTTCTGGTTATTGCAAATCTGTCTGTCTGTCTACGGGCCGAGGAGGGCTGTGCCGTGGGAGAATATTGCGAGTGAGACAGCCGAGGGTCGGACAATTATCAGTTTGTAAAACTGAGTCTCTATTCTGGTAAGTGCAAATCTGTCTGTCTGTCTGTCTGTCTGTCTGTCCGCCTATTCAAGCTCTGTCTGTCGACAGCCACAAGGAAACTCCAATCTTCGCCGCAAAATCTGGTCCCAAACCGCTCCCGACGTTGACGTGTATCCGCGCGAAAACTGAGTCTCTGTTCTGGTAAGTGTAAATATGTCTGTCTGTCTGTCTGTCTGTCTGTCTGTCCGCCTATTCAGGTTCTGTCTGTCCGCAGCCACAAGGAAACTCCAATCTTCGCCGCAAAATCTGGTCCCAAACCGCTCCCGACGTTGACGTGTATCCGTGCGAAAACTGAGTCTCTGTTCTGGTAAGTGTAAATCTGTCCGTCTGTCTGTCTGTCCGCCTATTCAGGCTGTCTGTCCGCAGCCACAAGGAAACTCCAATCTTCGCCGCAAAATCTGGTCCCAAGCCGCTCCCGACGTGGGCGTGTATCCGCGCGAATCGATAGCGGATACACGTACCGTCTGGGCCAACTTTCGGATTCAATGGAGCCCTGCGCCTTGAGCTACGTGACCCAGCCTCACCGGGGGGCAATCGCTTGTAGACAAATCGTTGTGCCAGAGTCGGTACGAGAAGTGATATCTGTCACAAATTGGCTACAGCCCATCGATCGTAACAAAAGTGGGACCACCTTATACAAGCATGGCTCGCTGAGCGCGGTTGTCAAAAGAAAGGCGTTAACGAGGTTGTTGCCCGCCGCTCGCAAACGGCCGTGCAAGGTCGCTTCAGGCTGCAAGGTCTTGACCCCATGCGGTTTGCAATATATAATGTGGCCGTTTCCGGCAGGGTCGCTTGCTTCTCTACAGTCAATCGGAGCAATCATCAAACATGCAAAAACAGCACCAGCAAACCACCAACATACCACATCATATCCCGTGATTTTTCCATATAGTATACCAGGTATCCACCAAACCGTATCATAATACCTTACGAACATAGAGCATCACATACTGTACTATACCACACACCATGACATACCGTACCGTGCCACATCATACCAATACTACCCGAGGGGCTCAACCTATGATACCTCGCGGGCATTTACCCCCTCCGGTGCGCCTTATTAGCCTGGCAGCTAGAACAGTAGCACAGCAGGACTGGCCCTAGACCCAGTTCAACGCGGGCGTTTACCGCCTTCGATGTGCCCCGCAGTCAGAACAGCAACGCAGCAAGGCTGGTCCTCAACCCAGTTCAACACGCGCGCTTACCGCCTTCGATGTGCCTTGCAGTCAGAACAGCAGCACAGCAGGGCTGGCCCTCGTCCCAGTTGAACTTCGAACCCTCGTAATGTAGGCATTCGTGCGAGAGGCATAGATAGGGTGGTGTGCAGAAGCTCGAGCCATGCGCTTTCCTCGTCTCGTCACTGACCTGCTATTTCCACCCGTGAACATCCAAGACATCCAGTGCCTATGCCTTATCCTAGACGGAGACAAGCTCGCGCGACAGGAAGATGTAGTGTTGTTGATAGTTGTACAAACGGTTTCTGAGCTGTATTTAGCACTGCCAAAGCCGATTATCTCAATAAAATCGATTCCAATCCTCTAGTATTACGGGGGGCCATAGTTAACAGGACCAAATATTGTTAGTAAAAAGGGTTAAACATATAGGTTTTTATGTGTACCCTAGGCCCTGTTTCCGAGGTCCCCCGTAATAGTGCTGGTGCAGGTGCTCGTGCCGCTGTGGTGCCCTGCGGCTGGTAGCACTACATTTGGCACCGAAGTGTTGTTGTATCCTCGGGTCCTCTCTGGTTTGTTGTGTCCCCGGAGTCTCTGCCGACTGGCAGCACCTGTCGCCTGTTCCGGTGCTGCTGGAGGGACAACTGTCGTTACTATTACATGAAGGGGCCGAGAACGACAACAGCACATCCATCCATGACAATACGACAACCGCCAGCGCAGTAGCTTAATGCAGTTCGGAGATTGACCACTGCCGTAGATGTGTCACGCTCGTCATTTCCGTAGGATGTGGAATAGTATGGTGCATCACTACCAACAACACGAAGCAGAGATGGTGTAGAATGTTGAATGTCCTTTACGAACTAAGATGCATACCCCATATCTCCGCCCGGTACGACCACGAGTAGTAGTGCCGATAGCCTGCACGCATACGCCAAGTTTGAGCCAACCCCCGCCTGCTGAGGTGCAGCCTATCTATGCCGGTGCCGATTGGTCTCTCTCGTCACTCTCACCAACTCGAACTAACTGCGACTGACTTCACAAAAGAACAAGACAAGCAAACTGGGAACAGCGCTCGAATGCGTTTCATCGAGGGCAATAACAATTACAGTACCAGGTATTCAAGTCTATGGTGTGCCTGCGGCACGCACTGCAAGCAGCTGCCCCCCCCTTCCGTTCGGCGAAGGCTATCCTCAAAACGGGTGTTGTCTTGGCTCCCTCTAACAACAGGCGGTACTTCCGCAGCTCTCAACACCCGACTGCCTGGTATCGGAGATTACAGTACGCAATGCCAATTCAGGCCACGGTGGAACTTGTCCACCCCCTATCCACGGGTTTCTGAAGCAGAGAACATATTGATCTTGTTTGCAAACCCCTCAGCTGTATTTCAAGGTCACTTCTACATTTTTGCCAAACGCCTACTCGCGCCTACTCGACAATAATAGATGCACCGTCACCTTAACCCTCTGAGATTCGCAGTCCCGTTTTGGGGACAAACCAGCCAAATTCTAAGTAGTTTTGTTCCCCAAACGGGACCGCAGTACTAAAAGGGTTAACCCCTCTGAGAGCTTCACTTGAATATATTAGTAGGAAAAAATGGCTATTTTTTTTATAGAATCGGCGACACGAAGCGAGCGGCCTAGGCTCTGCTGGGGTAGCGGATGTGTGTCCGTGGGGTACACATTCAACGCAAGAAAATGTAGGATACTCGTGCAGCATGGCGATGAACTGTCTACTGTACTGCTATCGATAAACGCTCTTCCTACTGTTCTGTGTGTGTGTTCATAAGCTGAGGCTTTATTTCTGCCCGTCGACACCCACCACATACATCCTGTGCTGGAGCGTGTTGATTCTTCTTATTAACCGTTTTGGGGTAAACCGCAGTCACGTTCGGGGGACAAACCAGTCAAATTCCAAGCGATTTTGTCGCCAAAACGGGGCTGCAGCGCTAGAAGGTACCAGGTATACAAGTGATGTAGACGGTTGATAATACCTGGGCACGTTTACTCACACTTACTTATCGCTTCCAGGTGGCCATATCTGGGCTCAGAAAGGGGTTCACAATAGAACAACTGGTCCACAGGCTCAACTTCTTGTTCGAGGCCGTGTGTGTCATACACGAATTCCAGTATATTATTGGACAAAAAAGTCTGAAGCTTTCGTGCAAAAAAAGTCGAGTCAGACTTTCTTTCCGGTAGCTCCCAGTTTCTCAGACGCTGTTTCGTACTGTGTGTGCCTGGTTGATCCGCGCGATCTGTTTCAACAGGCTATTATTGGCCTTAGACCACCGCGAGTATACACGTCGCAGTGGGAGTACAACAACAGCGGAAGTGCAAACGTTTTTGTTTTTCTTACTTTTTTTATATAACAGCAGTAGTAGTCTCCATGTTGATGTCGTTTTTCGTTGTCGGTTTTGGCCTGCTCACCTCGTGTGCCCCCCGCCGCCCGGCTATCATACAGCATACCTGGCTGGGTGAAGGTGTTTTCCTATACTGAGCCACATAGATAGGTAAAACATCAATCGATTACCAAGCCCATGGGTAAAATCCTTGTAGCACTGGGCTGGGTGATCGATCGATCTTTTACCCCTGTGGCTCAGTAGGTAACACCTTCCCCCTTTGGTTCTATCTCCGGTACCGCTGTAGCTGTGTTCTCGCTTTAGAGGCGTTGTAGAGTAGGGGTTCACAATCATTCTATTTTTTTCTGAGGCTCCTATGTCCCCCCTAGGCGTCCCCGGTGGCCTGGCAGGTGGTGCGCGTGCCTCTATCAATACCAATTTCGTGGGTTCGAGTCTCCCCGAGTGTACACTCGTAAGGACTTTTTCTTGCATGAAAAATTGATAAGCGGAAAGCGCAAGAGCGTGAGTTATAGCTACATTCAATGAAAATCGATAAGCAGTGGGAATGCTGAATGAACCCTATGCGCGACAAAAAACAAAAGGCACGCACCGGGGGGGGAGAAGGGACGACACCTGCTACCACAGTTTGTCCAGAAGATCGCTGAGGGTAAAACCTCCTACGGGTTAGGCTGGAAAAGTAAAAATGCTGATAAAAAAAAGGTACAATGCGGAATTTAACAGGGACAAACACATACATGGACACAACCGATGCTACACGCATCTCGTTTGCGTGTACGTACGCACTACGGCCGCCAATGTAGAGCACAAGTTACGTACTCATCCTTCAACCGGCGCCCGGTATAAGGGCGCCGTGGTGGCCTAGAAAGTTTTGACCCAAATGTGATACCTCTATCGTAGAACGCGTCTTTATGCGCATTGTGTATGTACACTGTGCGGGTTGTACGTACTGGTAGCTAATTTTGAGGGCCGTGTCATAGCGTTTCTTATGCTACGTACGGTAGGAGGGGGGGGGGGCGGGGGGGGGGGGCAGGGTACTACTTGATGATGTCGACCCCAACTTGTCTTCTTGACAGGGGCGCTCCTCAACTCAAGAAACCAACCAATAAATAGCTGTAGGAGGAGTATCATCTTTGGCATGCGGCTTGTGTTTCACCCATTTTATCGTATTAATATGAATAGTTATGTAATAGTAACGCCCTGCATATTGTCAGAAGGCAAATATTAATAATACAAAAATATTAATTATAAAAAAATACTATTGTGTTTGCCATCCAGCATGGGCTTCATTCAGTGTGTTGGTCTCTCAGAAACATTCGGTTCCGGGAAGAGGGAAAAAAAAACAAGGAAATCACGGAAAAAGGAACCCTGTACGACGTACGTGAACTACAACCCCCCCCCCCCCCCTTCCCTCTCAACGGCAGTATCTTTGGGACGGTACCACAGTATGCGGCCGTACGTGGACTTACCCGCCTTTCGTTTTAATACTCGGACCATGGGGAACGAGGGCGAGACGTTCTTAGATTTTAGGGACGCACGAACGAAAATTCCCCAAAAAAAAACGACTGTGGAAGTGAGATTTGATTTCGTGTCCAGCCGACGACGCCAAAAGTGTAGGTGTTCCAGTACCTGCTGGTGATAAGGGGCTACTGCTACTGACTGTATGCTGTATAGTACCGGGCAAAGTATCGACCCATTATGTGACCCAACAACCCAGGATTATGCCGTACAAAAAACTGCCGCTCAGAACGTTCCTGTCGGTTTTTGAATCAAAATGTATACTTTCGGTACAACATGAAAGATCATCGTGCTATTAATGTAGGCCTGAATAAGAAAGAGTTACACCCTGCCGTAGTATGCGGTGATAATACGGTTAATTATAACTTGTGCATACCCGGCACCCTTTTAGGGCCGCACTTGTAACGAACAAACAAAAACACGATTCGTGGTATTTTTGTCGTGAATCGTTTTTTTTTTGTCGTGAAAACACGATTCTTGACGCCAATTTTTTTAGCGTTTTCCCTAAAAAAACGAGATCACGATTCGTGTCATTTGTCGTGTCTCCAATCACGGCACTACGCAACCCACACGCACCAACGGTACCCGAAGGTCGGTAAAGGGGCATGGCAGACTCTGCTTCTTACGCCGCTTGTGGGCAACGGGCGGCTACCCAAAGACACCGCTGGGCGTGGGCCAACGAGCAGGTTATGGTCTCCAAATTTCGAGGAGGAGGAGCCACAGGTGGAGGACAAACGCGAAAATGACCTACAACAGATGTCACAGGCCAGGCCGGACAGAGACGCCCTGCGAGATGGAATGTCGCGAACCGGGCTTGGCCGACGATCGGTGACTTAGGAATCTCGCAGGCTGGGTCAGGCTTCGGCCCGCGATTCGAATATACCACGGGCCAGGCCAGGCACGGTCAGCCCCCGGCTCGGCCTGGCCGTGCCCCACTCGCGAGAGTTGGCTCCACCCGCAAACACCGTTGGGCTTGAAATATCGAATTTTTACAATTAAAAATTATCACGAAACGTGACGTTTTTCGGCCTTTTTCGTTAAACTGAACTGTCACGGATCGTGATCTTTTGGCATGCCAAAAAGTCACGAATCGTGTTTTTTTTTTTACAGTTCGGCCCTTCGGATCCGGTCATTCCGACAAGCACACACCGCGTGATGGACATTGCCGAAAATGCATTATGGATATGGCATCCGCTGCCACACGAAACCGCCCGGCCTTCTGGATTGAGGGATGTGTCCGCCGAGGTGCAGCATGCGGAGATGCAAGCACGCGCATTCATGTATGAATATGCAGTATGTACGGCCGTTCAACGTACTCGTAGTACATATCTGATTACTCGTACTCGTACGAGTACGTAGGCTGTACTGCACTCTGTTGCATGTTCTATCTGCCGTGTGGTGGGTTGATAAGCCGCATCTGTATTTGTCGCTGTTTAGGTTGACATGCCCGGGCATCCCCGTCAGCCCAGGCACGGGCACAAGGCACTACACAGCCGGCACTACAGGCATACGTACTCCTGTGAATGGCGAACTCTCTGACCGGACCCTCTGGTGAAATATAAATCTGGATCTTTCAATTTATCGGGTGTTCCACAATGTTCCACCGGCATGATTTGGGAGGGGGTAGAGATGTCCACTTGCAGCATCAAAAGCCAAGTGCACGTGTTCTGCGCCAGCGTGCTGCCTACACGACACGATGGCACCGGATGCAGAGCGAACAGCATCAAAGTAATCGAGGCGGAGAAGTAGTCGTCGAGCTATTGTGCCATCATCAAGAACCGGGGCTTGGCCGAGAGGAGACATTGCAGTCAAGTTGCACATCAAGTTTTTACGGCAGCGGCGCATTGATTCTGATCGATCCCGCTGTGGGGACAACAGAGCTGGCGAAGCTTCTGAGCAGCATCGCTAGGGGCGGCTGTGACTCTTCTCGCTGGAACTATGTTCACCTCCTTATGCAGCAGGTGAGTGTCTTAATTGTGGTGGCCGTACGTTAGGCGAGAGGCTAACGTGGTGCCCGAACCACGGCGCGTTTCTGCAGGTTGCTTTCAGGGTATGATACGTGTAAATAACCTCAGTCGGCGTCATTGATGTTTGTTGTCTCACTTCTGATCTGGCTTCCCAGTCTTGAGCAGCAGAGACGTGTCTCCAGCAATACACTGGCGCAAAGCATCGCTGCATCCCAAACACTGCTGTCGAACCTTTTCCCGCTGGCCCTTGCGGGCTGTTACTCGGGGACAGCGGTGCTCCTTCGCCCCCGTCGTGTGCTCGTTCGTCACCAAGGCTGAAAGTCTCACGATTTTTCGATCTCTCTTTTTGGGCTGCGTTGGGGTCAGGAAAATACCGAAATTTCGGGAAAATACTGGAAAAAAATAACTGAAAAACAGGCCTCGTTAAGATCCGACCCTTACACGTAAGATTTCTTACTGCAGACTGGCCTTGTACACGCAGAAAATCGTTCGTACCTGTGAACAATGCGAGTAGACACCCTCCTCGCACGGTAAACGCTCCGGGGCGCTATTTTTACCGAATACGGGCAAAATACGGGGTTAAACGCCTCCTGTCCAAACATAGCGTAGATGCTGCTGCAGCGTCGAGAGGCATTTACTCTCCACGCGGGTCGCAGTGACACTTATGTCCGAGTTCGCATGGATTGTTACTACGAGTACAGCCAATGAGTACTACAGCCGTATGCGAGCACGGATAGGAGGCATAGATGACGAGTCGTGAAGCTAAAAGTCTACATTTTGCTGTGTGTTGTGTGACAGTAGAGTATACCAGGGTATATATATATCCTGCCATGTACGTACGTACTACAGTACTACGAAAATGCTGACTGGCTGACCCCCTCCGCTTCCTATTGGCTTCGTGCGAATCCATCCCATCAATAATCCACGGAGTCGGGAGGGACCCATCCTTGGCACGCATGCACGCATACTCTACGATACGGGGTTCGTCAGCGGACTCCCCTCAGACCCGCTCCCCGCCCATGAGTATGTGGCGTGTTTGGCTGGTTGTATTTTTCATTTCTTCATTTTTTCGGCTTGTTTGTAGGCCTTGTGGTATGAAACTGCAGCACAGGCTTTTATAGGCCCCGATACATGGTCATGGTTAGCGGGGTTGAATTCATCCCATCAGTAGTCCACAGAGCCGGAGGGAGACGCCACCCTTGGCACGCATGGTGTACATTGCGGGGTTCGTCAGCGGGGCGAGGAGCGGGTCGCCGCGCGTGCCTGACGGTGTGACGTGTGGTGGCCTGGCCGTGGGATGTGACAGTTGACAGAGCAGGACAGAGTTCGACATTCTCGGTTTTCAGCACAGCAGTGGGCACGAGCTTTTCAGCTTTTATACCGGTACAAGGTATTGAGACTGAAGCAAATTTTATTGAAAAAAAACTGAAGCGGGCCCTTTTCCCCGAGCGGAACGAAACCAAACATTGACGCGAGCCAGAGCTTTAGATTGATTAGTAAGTCAGGCAGAGTGTCGAGTTGTGCACCATTGGTGACGGAAAAGCTACAGAGCCAGATTTTTGGTACCCGATGAAAAGTGGGGTAGATGATTGATGATCTACAGAGCCAGAGAGTGTTTTGACTTGAATAAGCCAGGGAGGGGGTCACTAAAAAAAAGAAGGAATGAGACCTCAAGCGAAGGGTTGTTCAGCAGGGGATTTGGTGAGTTATGTAGCTTCCGTGTCAGAGCCCAGCCACTAGGCCAGTGGCTTACGTCACCGGGAAAAAATGCGGAAGGCGCCCCGACTTCACAGTAAGCGCCCCCTCCTATAACTTTTTTGGGTAAACGCCCCGAGCCAGAGCTGGCAGGAGTGTGCAAGATGAAGCTGTTTCTGGAGCAGGCAAAGGCGTGCGTGCGTTACATAGGAAACTTGGTGCCTGGAATGTGGGTGGGTACGTCGGTAAAGTGTTTTGCGCAACATCAGCGAGAAACAGACAGAAGCCAGACGCGGACAGAGAGCCAAACATTTTCTAGACATTCCGGGGCTGTAAAACGTTTTTTGCCCTCAAACAGTCGCGTGAGCACCGTGCTACAGCAGTAGCATGCTCTGGGGGGTGGCACTCGTAACAGCTCGTGCTGGTGTGTCGCTTCCTGATGGGCAGGTGTGACACAGCCCAAAAGTTTCCGTCATACTGATGAGGCTACCGTTCAGTCAGTATGACCAACACCCGCTGCTGCTTTGCTGTTGCTGTGTAGCGTGTGAGGGGTGTGGGTTCTTGTCTCTTGGTTCCTTTGTATATCCCCGCGTACGAGAGGTGTGTGGGCTTTGTGTATTATTTTCTCGCATCGCCCCGAGGGGCCAAGTTGCCCGAAGAGTGTTTTCAGAAAACGCCTCGATGTCGCATTTAACGCCACGGGGCGTCTTTCACACCTGCAACATCACGACGCCCCGGGGGGCGTTTACTGGCATTGTAAACGCTGCGTTCCACACTAATAATATGGATAGCTGCAAAATTACCTCGTTGGGATTTAATTGTTCTCTCGTGAAATAATATTCCTCTGCGTTTGCGGATGGTTTTGTACGAAAAATAAAACAGTATCGGCAGTCCCGTCAAAAAGGGTCCAGGGCGAGCTTGCGTACTCTGCTGTAGATCTGCCTGCCCGGCAGGAATGATCCTTGGTTTACTAGTTTCACCCGCACAGCGAGCTGCGAGTATAGAGTGTTTTCAAGAACAGCGACCCCACATCACACGAACCAAGCAGGCCCCTAGCTGGGGTTAGGGATACGGGGCTACAGGCTACGAGCGTCAGGGTTAGAGTTCCGGTCGGAGTTGGCAGCCAAGCTGAAAATAAATTTTATCATCGGGGGGAAACATCCCGTACGTGTGTGCGTACACCAGTCTCGTGGCATTGCCTCTCGTACCCCATTGAAACAGCGTCGTACATTTTAAGCGGGCATGGAACTAGGAAAAATCGAGTACCAACTCGTATTTTACAACACATCCGTCGTACAACAAGTCAAGTGCGTGTTGTTTTTTAGTTATAGCAAAAGTCAAGTGCATAAGAAACACTTTCACTCGTGCTTTAAACGGAATATACTATTAATAGAATAAACGCGCCCGCTGTACCACTGGAGGCAGCCTTCAAAGTTGGGTATCAACCACCCAATTGGTCGAACTCACAGCTGGCGTATTTTTACAGCATCACTTTTGAAAAATAAAAGAAGGATCGTGCCTGCGCCTGCGCGGGCAGTTGAATGTACCGCGGCTGGTCTAGGGCAGCCACCAACCATCCTTGGTTGAATAAAGCTCTTGTTTCGGTGAACACTCCCGTTTGGGAGGAAAAAAACATTTGGAATTAGTGTGAGATTCACGCTTCTATGTATAGGGCAGCACTAAAAAAGGATAAAGGTTGAACCGCGGCAACCGGTGTTACGATATTGCCTTCCGGCCTGCCTTTGAAACGGCCAGCCCCCCCCCCCCCCCCCCACCCCCCCCCGGTCGAACGGATATAACAACAGACGCTTATGGGTCGGGGGGAGGGGCGGTGTTCGCTTTTGATACAAGTGTTGGGTGTAGATACTCCACACGTCGGATATGTGACGATCTAGAGTAGAGCCTACTATGCCGTTGTAAGATATTCTGTAGGACATGTACGGTACAGGTCTGACCAACCCAGGAAAAGCGGTGCTAAAAAGCATGCGGACTATGCGGCCCCCGCCCGGCAAATATGAGCTATAGATCCGGCAGATTTCGGACGCCTATCTGCCCCAGGACACGACCACGCCAAGTCTCCGCCGTGGTTATCCATCCGAAGAGAGGGACAAGATACTTGGCAAAGGCTGTGACGCAATAAAGATCACCGAAAAAATATGGCGAGTGAATCGACGTGCTGTTCACACGGTACGCACGCAAATGGCATTGTATCAGCCTGCGGGGTACGCGGGATGTTGCAGCAGTACATACCCGACTTACGTGTCACCGGCTACTGACGACTGGCTAACTGTATGGGCTGCCAGGCGCTCACCCCCGACTGTTGGCGCTTTGCTACTGGCCTCCAGGTACTGACGCTTTTACTGCTGGCTGCAGATTCCCAGGTACTTGTGGGGGCCGTGTGGGTCCGGGGTGGGGTTGGTTTGCCCAGCGGAGTTACGAGGAGAGGTTTCCACCGTGCTCACGCCCGGAAAAAAAGCCTCGTTACTTCCGCTATGTTTGGACTAATCATCCATTGTGGCTAATGACCATTGGCCACGGTAGTGAGCTACAACAGCGGTGACTGATGATGGTGGTGATGTTATCACATTAGGTCGTTTTCCTTAACGGTAGGCCGTGGTCATAGAAACAGGCTAAAAGAGCGGCCAAGTGAACCGAAAAAACTGTCACAAATGCGTGGGTACGTAGTGGTTATCTTACGAACTGCCAGTACCACGTAGTGTAGCATCGTCGGTAGCCTGAGCCACTATGATTATTAACACTTGGCGCGTCCTATGGTTATCATGGGGGCAGCAAAGGCCAAACGCTCCACCCCCTCTTGGTATACTTCTCCGTGTAACACACCGTCAGCTTCGCGCCGTCGTCGGAAGGAACTATTCCATGGGCCTGGCTGATGGTCGAGGAAGGAGAAGCGGGAGTTGTACAGGGAAGGAGGCGGGCGGGGGGAGGGTGGGGGGAGGAAGAACGGGAGAGAGGGAGGGGAGGGTGGAAGTGGCATGGAAGAGCATAAAATATGGAGAATGGGCTATGGAGGAAAGTAAGATAGAACAAGTGTCGCTCACTCCCTTCCGTGCCGTGTTCGCTTCGGACTGCGTTCTTTCTCGCTGTGACGGTCTCTCCCATCCCACCCTCACCCCCACCCTGTCCTTCCAATTTCGAACGGCCAACGTTAAAAAACAGCGGGCTTGGCGTGGGCGACGATCCGAGTGTCTTCGACGTCGGCGAGGACAACTGGACATGGTCTCCAGCGGTTCGCAACCCCCAGACGAAAACGCCCGGTGGGAAAATGCCTCTTGGGAAACCTTTTCGCCGCCCAGTGGAGATGGAAATTCGAAATACTCTCGGTTCTGTCACCCGTGCGGACGCGGCGGAACCCCTGTCGGTTCGGGTTTCGAATTTTTTCAGCCTACAGAGAGCCGCATCGGGGGCGGGGTCGGCGGCGGGCATGGAAAGGAGGGGGGGGGGCGGCGCCGGGCGAGGGTGGGACGAGGGCGAAGGGGGTGGGGGGTGGGCGCGTGCTACACTTGAGGTGAGAGCTGTTTTTTTGTGTTGTGGTGATGGGGATGGTGGTGGTGGTGGTGGCGATCTTGTTGTCGTTGGTGCTGGTGCTGGTGATGGCGGTATTTTTTTTTCTTTCTTGAGATGGACGCCGAATGGGCCAGCGGGGGAAACGAACAGCGATTCCACCAAACAATCAGCGATTCCAGTGACCGATGAATGATCAGCGGTTCCGCCGACCAATCAGAATTTCGATTATCCCGACCAATCAGCGCCTTTGCCTGCCAGTCTACATTTCCGGCGACGAATCATCGAATTTGAATAGCTAGAAATTCGCCGCCTGACCTTATTAGTGGCGACTCATTCTAAGTCCTTCAATCAACCCTTGAGGCATCTACTCTTGAGGTGAGGGCTGTGTTTATGTTGTTGTGGGGATGATGTTGGTGATGTTGGTGTCGGTGTTGGTGTTAGTGATGGTGTTGGTACAGTGGTTTCTTGGGATTTGACCCCAAATGTCCCAGCAAAAGACTTGAACACCGATTTCGCCAACCAATCGGCGAATCCACTGCCCAATCAGTGATCAGCAATCCCGAAGACCAATCAAACACTCAGTTATCCCGACCAAGCAGCGGCCCCGCTGACCAATCAACGATTCCGCCGACCATCCGGTGATTCCCGTCGTCCAGCCAGCATTTCGCCGCCGCCGGACCATAATCAGTGACTGCCTCGTTTTAGTAATAATTTTTTGAGTCATCCCTTGAAACACTCCTCTTTGGCGCCTCTTTCCCGCCGACGCCGCTACACTCGCGCCCATCCACGTTTCCTAGACCCTCGCCAGCGCGTTGGACCCGCTCCCTATGACACCCGATGCCAGCGACGATGGCAGTATCGGCGGTGGTGATGGTGGCGGTAGCGACGGCTTTAGCAGGGGTGGTGGTGGTGGTGGTGGTGGGAGTGGGCGTCCGGATGGGGTGGTAATGCTAGACCTCGCGGCCGTGGAGGCGTTGCGGCGCGCTCTCCAAGGAGGCGGGTTTCTTCCACTGGCTCGTCACGGAGGGGGCGCCCGCGGGGCGGAAACGGTGGGTAGTGTTGGCGATGGTGGCGGCGGTGGTGATGGTGGCGGTGTTGGTGGTGTTGGTGTCGGTGGTGGTGGTTGGGGTGGCGTTGGTGTTAGTGGGGGCGGTGTTGGTGTTGGTGTTGGTGGGAGTGGTGCTGGTGGCGGTGATGGCGGTGGCGGCGGCCGTGGCGGGGGTAGAAGCTATGGTCGCAACGGAGGGGGGAGGCGCCGGGGGTACGAGGGGAGGCTCGGGAATAGCTTCGATCGGGCTGTCGATAGCCGGATGCGTTCGGCGGTGGGGATCGACGCCGCCATGGCGTGGCGGTTGTTCCGCCTGTCGAGGGGCGTCACGACTCTACGGGTGCAGAGGTCAGTGCTGCTGGGATTGCGGAGCGTGCAGGATAAATTGGGCGTGTAGATTCAGTGCTTCTCTAGAAAGGAGGAAGGGGGTGGGGTTGGGGTAAAGGCAGGGGCACGGAGTGTTGTCCAGGGAGGTTACATTTCTATCTAGGGAGGCTGGGTTTTCAGAAGGTTATCTGGACTGGTTGAGGTTTTTGCGCAGAAAGAGGCGGAGGGGGGGGGGGGGGGGGAATGCTCGATAGGAGAGATGTACTCGATCTTGTGCATGGCCGTAGTCGTATGACTATAGACCCTCGCATCCCTGCAATGCCGGGACGGAGCACGTCGGGTTTTCACCGACCAGGCAGACATTGCTTGCACCAAGCGCGAAGATGTCTGGCGAGTCGCATGAAGGGTGAGCTGCATCCTACTAAGAGTCGCTTGTGAAGCGGACTTGCATATGGATGACAGCTTCGATGACTTGATTTCATTTCTGGTGTAGGCATTTCCAGAGACAGCAATGGGAGTACTATGTAGCTACCTCTTGCGTGCCTTACGATAAACGCTACGTGATACGATTATTCCCACTTGTCGGAGTAAAGGTAGTTCACCTCGCACAAACGATCTAACTCGACAATCAGCTGTGACCGACCGGAAGGGGGGGGGGGGGGTACTCTTTTTTTTGCTTGCCTTAGTTGTTTGACAATTGGCCACGCATCCCTTTCGAGACAAAGCATGAAGAGGGGGGGGGGGGGGGGGTACTCGATAGGAGAGATGTACTCGATCTCATGCATGGCCGTAGTCGTATGACCATAGACCCTCGCATCCCTACAATGCCGGGACGGAGCATGTCGGGTTTTCACCGACCAGGCAGACATTGCTTGCACCAAGCGCGAAGCGCCGTGAGGTGTCCGGCGAGTCGCATGAAGGGTGAGCTGCATCCTACTCAGAACCGCTTATGAGGCGGACTTGCATATGGACGACAGCTTCAATGAGTTGATTTAATTTCCGGTGCAGGCATTTCCAGAGACAGCAATGGGAGTACTATGTAACTACCTCTTGGGTGCCTTACCTTGAACACTACGTGATACGATCCATCCCAATTGTGCGGAGTAAAGGTTCTTACCTGGCACAAATGATCTAACTCGACAACCAACTGTGGGCGACCGCCAAAAAAAAAAATAACGGTACCCTGGTTGTCTAGCTCACGTAGTGAGCGGCATGTTTTACAGTGTCGTTGCCAACCGACGCCAACCCAACCTATAAAACATATGGGGGGGGGGGGGGGGGGAGGGTAGGGTAGTACATAGTGCAACAGGATGCTCCATGGTTAGTTGGGGTCCTGCACGAGGTCTGGCTTCGTCGCTGACCTTGACGATCTGAGGGTTTGCGAGGGAGACGTCGCGCGAGCTTTGTACGTGTGCCCCTCACCTACGTCCCGACTGTGACTGCCCATGAATGTACCGGCACAGATAAATATCGCGGTGCTTGAATTCAATGGATGGTATTGTTTGGTGCCGTATGGTATGGTGTTGTGTGGTATGGTATGGTATGGTATGGTATGGTATGATACGGTATGGTATGGTATGGTGTGGTATGATATGGTACAGTATGGTAGGGTATGGTATGGTATTGTATGGTATGGTATTGTATGGTATGGTATGGTACGGTACGGTATGGTATGGTCTGGTATAATATGGTATGGTATGGTCTGGTCTGGTATGATAATAGTAAGCGCTCTCACATGTTTTGTTCGCGGCTGCTTCTTGGGCCTGTCTTAGCCCCTTCAGAGATCCACCCACGCTCTTTGAAGACCAAGCACGTGAAGTTATAGAGTGCGGGATGGTTTTTTCCAGTAGTGAGAGTTTATACATCCAGGCAGGCGGACACGCCCTCGGCACCGTCCCCGAGGGGTCACGCAAGACCCCCTACCTTCATGACCGCCCTTGCCGTGCCACCGTCTGCTGCTGCCGCCGCCGCCGCCGCCGCCGCCGCTGCCGTTGCCATTACCACCGCTCGTCGCGCCATCCCACTTTGCATCACAGGGGTTCATCCCCCGCCCCGGAGCGCCCGGTAGAGCTGCAAGCTTTCCCCGCGCTACAAGACCTGCGACTGGATGGCGTCCCTCTGGAATACGTCCAAGGTGTGATACTGCCCCCCCCCCCCCCCCCCTCTCCCTCCTCATCCTCCCCCCCAACCCTCAATCCCCAGCTTGAATATCGAAGCTGGCGGGTAGGCGGAGACTGTGTTATCCTCGTCTCTCCCATTTTTTTTTTCGTGGCGTTTTCGCTGTAGAATCTTCCTCGGGGGCTCCCCACCCAACCCGCACGCTCTACGTACGTACCTCACGCCTTTTCTTTCTTCGCTGTAATGTTCTGTATATACGTATTTTTCAGGTGTCGATTTCCGTTCGCTGGTCGTTATTCCATTCCCTGGTCGTTATTCCTTTCGCTGGTCGTTACTTGGGCGGAAATACAAGGACCCATCAGACGTTATAATTACGACCATCCGTTCCTTCGCCTTCACGCCCAGAGAGGGAGTGGCACGTATAGGCTTCGAACTTTACGACGGCTGGTCGGAGTTTCATGGTTTCCGGCCGCACAAAAAAGAACGTCATCGGGTTTTTACCTTCGCGTCAGGAGTCACCCCACGTCCGAACGCCTCCGAATCGGAGAACCTTGCATCTTCTCCTGTATATACGGGTGCCCGTCGCGGAAATGTATCCCTTGGTGCGGGCTGTCCTGGTCGTCTTCCCCCCGCACAGAAGAAACCACCGGAGGGTGTGGTGTGTAGGGTATCCCTCTGGACGGAATTGCAAGGACCGTTCAGACATTAACATGAAGAACAAGTGGTTATTATATTTACGCCCGGAGTGGTATGTACTCTTGGGTATCACCCGGGGAGTGGTCTGTACCCTCGTGTATTACCCGGGTACCAAATTCGGACGGCTCTGTTTGTACTCGGGTAGGTACCCGGGTATCCCTAGACCATACCCAGGTACAATGTACCGTGTAACACAACGTGTGATTAGATGTAGCACCCCCTTGGACGATGTTCCCAAAGCTGGTTTTCTCGGCAAACAGGGAGTGTGTAAACGCCTACCAGGTACATACATACGTCCATGGAATAATGTCGGCGAGATGTTTCCAAAGGCACTTTTTTCCCGTTGTGCGTGTGTGCCTCATGGCTGTGGAGAGAAGAACCTGTTAGACGCCCCTGGGGGGACGGGGTATGTGTCATCGTTTGATGTATTGCGGTATAATGATCTGCTAGACGCACACCTTGGCACGCGTCGGGGAGAGCGTTGATTCCTGCTGGATGATGTAGATCCTTCAGGACTGATGTATCACTGGTCTGTATGATCTAGCCCGTGTCGCCGGGTGGGAGCCTAATAGTCGGCACAGCCCAATATTATTAAATGCGCGTATTTCCTGGGTGGGTAGGACCTGGAACTACTTGTATAAAGATCCTGCAAAGCATATCATAATAACGGCAAATTGTGATCTAAATGATCTACAGTAGATCGTGGTCTGTCCCACGCGTGCACCCGTGGATCATCCTTATGTGCAGGGCTGTTCACGGGTCGGATCGAAACTGGCGGGCCGGGTCAGATGGGGGCTACCCTGACCCGACTCCACCCGACCCCTGATATTTAAAATACTTCTTGACTCGACCCGACCCGACCCGATCCGCGAAGGTTTGAATACCCCCTGACCGGATTCGCGGGCCGGGTCATGACCCGTGGACAATCCTTCTTATTTGTTTATCGTCTTCGGTTATTGCTGCCCCGCCCCCCCCCCCTGCCCATCCGCTGGCCCACCCGCGTCCCCTTGACCCTCCCGTCCGCATGCGTGTTTACTTGTTTTTTCCTGGTATGACTGGTATAGATATGTTGGTGAGTATCTTCTACAATTACCCATGGCGAAAATATAGGCTTGCTGTTGGTCGCCGGGTCGACCATCCCCCCACGCCGATTAATCCTCTGGTGCCCTGCAAAACGGTGCTCTCGCTTTGGGAGCAAACGAACTGGCAATTCGAGTGTTGGTACACGTTCTAAAGTGCTGCACCACTTGAACTTCGACTTCGGTGCAAACTTGCGCAGTAGTAAATATATAGGGCTATACCCTCCTTTTTTGTTTCTTCCCTTGCTCCTTCCCTTCCCTCGCCCGCTCACCCGTCCTCCCTCCCACCCACCCACCCACCCACCAACACGCCTCTTGTTACGGTGTTTTGGATCTGTATATTTCTCACCGCTACCCGTCGCCGCACAAGGTATCTTCGCCCTTCGCCTCCAGCTCAAGTCCCTGCGCTTCGGCGGCGCTCCGCTGGTCAGTCTCGTGGCGCTGCTGGCTCCCCCGCACACCGTGGCAGGCCACGGACGCCGCTCCGCCTCAGCCACCGCCGGCTTTGACCTCTCGGGAGAGCTTCCCCCGGCCCCGCGCGCGACCGGTCCAGCGCGTACCGACGGAGAGAAACTGGGACCAGGACCAGAGAGAGAGGACGGAGTTCCTGCTGCTGTTGGCGCGGCTGCGGTTGGGGCCGCGGGGGGGAAGCAAGGTGACAGACGCGGTGTTGGTGGCGGCGGCGGCGGCGGTGGCGGTGGCGGGTGCGGCCTTAAAGGGTTGCAGTTGCGCCTTGGCACGGGAACGCCGGAGCTCCACTGGTCCCTGCTCGAGACTTTGAGGTGCGTGTTGGCGTGCGATGGGCCGCCGCGGTAGTGTCGTAGGTCGGGCGGTAACAAGGGTCCGACGGGGGGAACCGCGGGGCGGGGATTAGGGGGGGGTCTTGAGGGTGGAGGAGGGAGGGGGGGGAGGGGGAGAGCGGGGGCGAGGTCGACACGCCGCAGACTCTTTCGATAGTGCACCTCCGAATTGTTTATTTTGTCCATTGGCTCTCAGACGTTGGGTTCCAAAGAGGATTCTCGGCGCTATTGTCTGTGGTTTCTGGTATTTTCCTGAGGCCGTTTGTTCCTGACCACCGCCACTACCACCACCAACATCACCACCCCCCTCCCTTTCTGCCCACACCCCTCTTGCTTCGCCCGCTCCGCTCCGCCCCTCCCCATCCCGCCCCGCCCTGCTCCACCGTGAGCAGCGTCTCTAGGTGCGGCCTTCGCGAGCTTGACCCATCCCTGCGCCTTCTTCCCCGTGTGAGGCGGCTGTCGCTGGCGCACAACCGCCTATCCGCGGTCGACTTTTTCCAGGACTGCGCTTCGCTTGAAGAGTTGAACCTGAGTTTCAATCATCTCGAGTGAGTTATCCGACATAGTTGGGGTCGGGGGCGGAAGCGGGGGGGGCGAGGGCGGGTGGCGTGTGTGTTTGTGTGTCACGTGTGTGTGCCAAGTGTGTGTGTTTGTGATACATGGGTCTTTCTGTCAAGCTGCATGTGTTTGGGAATCCCTTTTCTGTGCGGTCGTCGTCGGCGTCGTCGTCGTCTACTGTGGACGCTTGACCTCACCGGCGAGCCGCATCCCGCGGCAGTACCACGCACGGCAGGGGCTTGGCCGCGGTAGTGTAGCCCCACCTGTTCCCGTCGGTGTTGTGTTCAGCGGACCCTTCCCTCCTACTTTTGAAATTCTCACACGAGAAATCCGCGGGCGTGGCGAGACTCACGCGTGGCAGCAGTACCACTCCTCTTACCCTCCCGACTCGCCGCGGCCAACACCTGAACTGCCATCGCTATCATTACCGCGGGTACCGCTACCCCCGTCCCCCCCCCCGCCGCCGCCGCCGCCATCACCACCACCACCACCACCAGCAATAGTGTCTACCAGATATGTGATCTGGCCCAGCTTCAACAAGATGGTTGTAAGTTCACGACTGCCGTATCGCAACGTTCACACCCCGGTGACAGGATAGGACACCCCCTCTCGGGCGTTTTTTTTTTTCCCTCCACGTTGATGTTTTCACAACGACGGGGAAGGTTTAAGTGCCGAGTTTTGGGGTCCATCATGGGATGATCTCAACGGGAGAGATGTTCCCAACGCCGCCTTTTTCTTTCGTCGTGTGTGTCCCACCTTAGGTTCGGAGAAGTCGGCTTGGAAAGTTCGTCCCAGGCTGTGTGTTGTCTAATCCCCCGTGTGCTACCGTAGAGCCGACCTTATCACATCTTCATCCCCAAAACCTATTCCAGGCGGTCGGGGTTTATTACAGTTTAGGGTTTAGTGTTTCATAAGTCAAGAACGTTTCGGATATGTTTTTTCTTCCCTGTCAAAGTTGGGCGAATATCTTTGCAGCCTTTGCCACCACTGCTGATGACATCTTTGAGAAATGTTTCCTTGGGGCGGTCGGGGTTACGGTCACGCGTGGGGTTTGACACTCAAGTATATTCCCGCTGTTTTCGTCGAAGCCCTCCCAAGCTCTTGCCATTAATACGCACCCCCATCTCCCCCACTGACCATCAGTATGCAATCCCCCCCCCCCCCCCCCCCCCCCAACCCTCCCCTCAACGAAAAATACGAAACCCCCTACCCCCCACCCCTCCTTCTGACCAGTAGTACACAACCCCCACTCCCTGCTCTAACCATTGGTTTACCCCCTTCCCCCCCCGTATATATACCTGGGGTATAATTACTTGTTCAAAGCTGTCATACATTGCAAGTCAGCCTCACAGGTGGTTCGTAGTATTACGGGGGACCATAGTTAGTAGGACCATATATTGTTAGTAAAAATGGTTTAAAATATATAGGTTTTAGTGTATACCATAGGCCCTATTAGCTATGGTCCCCCGTAATAGGATGCTGCTCGCCCTCCATGCGACTCGCCCAACATCTCACGGCGCTTCGCGCTCGGTGCAGGCAATGTCGGCCTGGTCGGTGAAAACCCGAGTTTGGTAAGTGCCGACATTGTAGGGGTTCGAGGGTCTACGGTCCTACGACTACGGCTACGCATGACATGAGTACCCCCCCCCCCCCCCCCTCCCAACCCCCTTGCCATTCCCCCATCGAAACACAGGTCGGTGGCTAACATCCACGCCGTTCTGGGCAACCTCCGCTCGCTGCGCCTCGAGGGAAACCGCATCCGCAGCACCAGGGGTCTGGAGCGCGTGTTTTCCCTTGAAGAGGTCGACCTCTCCCGCAACCGAATACGCGGGCTGGAGGAAGCCTCCCGCTTGTCGACGCTGCCGCTGCTGCGCCGCGTAACGCTCGAAGGAAACCCTCTGGAGGCGGAGTGAGTGGCGTATGGAAGAAGAGGGGGTGGGGATGGACTAATGTGATATATAGCCGTAGTCGCATGACCACATGCCCTCCTCGCATTACTGCGATGCCGGGAGTGAGCAAGTCGGGTTGTAACCGACCACGTATGCGTTTGGTGCATCAAAAGCGCGAAACGCCGTGACGTGTTTGCCGGGGGCGAGGGGGGGAGGAGAGCAACATGAGGGAGAAAGTGTGGGAGGGTAGAGGGGGAAAGTTACTTAGAAATCTAGTTGGAAAGGAATTGCAATGGGAAACAGGTCAGAAGCGGTTTCGTGTACGACATAAATCGTGGCTGGCGGCGGCCACCGCCCAAGTGCGCCGCAACCACCGATTGGCCCGTCCCGACAATTAACAATTGCCCCGCCCGGTTGATGTACGCCGCACCGTCTAGTCTCACAAGAAAACATTTGTGTTACTGGGGGGGGTATGGTACTCAAGACCAACAAATGGACCTTCAAAGATCATACCCTCCTATGTATGTCTACGAACCGTATTTGATTCTTCTGACCTTGTTCCCCGGCGATATCTAGTTGCTTAACTTAACAGCTGCGTGTTGAGGGCATGCGGTTTGCCCCTCTAGTAGCTTTCTTCCGCCGCCCTCGGTGCGGCCGGCGCTCGTCCACGGGGGCCGAAACGCTCCAACCGACCACCCCCCCCCCCCCCATCCTTCTTGCGACTGGCCGAACGCCTCACGGCGGTTCGCGCTTGGTGAAAGAAATGTTTGCCCGGTCGGTGAAAACCGAACGTGCTACTCCGTCCCGGCATTGTAAGGGTGCGAGGGTCAACGGTCTTACGACTACGGCCATGCATGGTATCGAGTACACCCCCCCACCCCCCCCGCCCCGCGCCCTATTCCCTTCGCTGTCCGACTCATCGCCCAGTGAGCGGAAGAAGTACCGGGTTTCGGTTCTAAGCCTTTTGTATCAGGGGAGGGGGGGCGAGTTGGAGAGGGCAGCGAAGCTGTCTGGCGTTGGCGGTGGGGTTGGTATGGGCTTGGTGGGCGGGGATGGGGCCGTTTCGAGGGAGGCGTTTGGCTCGGGAGGGGTCGAGTTGGACGGGCGGCTTCCCTCGAGGAAGGAACTTGGGCAGCTCGTGCGGCTTCGCTTTGCCGATGTGGTGGAGGTGAACGTTTGTCTTGGTTTTATTGCTGTGCTGGTCTGTTTTCGGTTTCGGTTTTTGTTTGTCTTTGTCTTTGTCTTTCTGTTTGTGTTTGCCATGTTTGCCGTTTTCGTCTTGTTCGTTTCTGTTGTTGTTGTTGTTAATGCTCGTTTGTTGTGATTACTCGATTCTTGTGCTCATTTGTCTTGTTTGCTTCGCTCATGTTTGGCTTTGCTCACCTCGTTCTTCACTTGGTTGCAACCTTCGGGAGCAAACGGGGTCCTGGCCAGAGTGCGCCAGGAATGTCATGTCCGCGACAACAAATCGGAACACTTTTCGATGCGAGCGCCACAAGGAAAAAAATTCGCGAGTTTTACCTTCTCCTGTCCATACTCCCGTTTACTGTTTCCGTTGGGGGTAGTGTTGAACACGCACCCGAACAACCCCGCGACCACGCCCGTCATCACGTCCCACGTCCCCATGCCCCCCCCCCCCCACTCTTCTTCCTACAGGCCTCCCCGACTCCGTCCTTCAACCGGTTCTCTTCGCCCGCTTCTCGGGAGAAGTCGACGGCAAGCGGAAGAGGCGTCTTCGCCCCGGCGTTGTTGGCCCCCCATCTAGACACCTCACCTCCTGCGGCTGGGCGCGTCTCTCGGCGGCGGGGGACAAGGAGGGCGAACGGCGGGGAGAGCGCTCTCAGAGGGCAGTCTCCAACGTTGCCGTCGTCGTCGATGACGACGTGGGACCGCGCCGCGATGGATCGAACCGGAATGGATCGGGCCGGAACGGATCGGACCGGGACGGGTCGAGGTGGGACGTATCGCGACGCTCCAGGTCGCGCCGCGAGTATGGATCGCCAGCCTGGGACGGAGCGAACCACGGCCGGTTGTCAGGCGCATGGTTCGGCGACCGCCGGTACCGCTGCCTCGAGCTCCTCTGAGCTGGCGGCTCCCAAGGCTTCCGCCGGCTGGCCGATTGGACACCGCTACCGCGATAGCGATGCTTATTACCCCAGCCGCTTCAGCGGGGGGAATTATGACGGTCTGTCTTCTGGGGCGGTGGAACCCGGTGGCGGCGGCGGCGGCGGTGGCGGCGGCCGTGGCCGGCAGAAAGTTAACTCGTCCCTCCCACCGCGCCGAGCCAGCACCGGAAACACTCGAGGCCTGCGCTACGCGAGGGGGAGGCGAGGCGCGCGTACTGTTGTTATCGAGGACGCACCATCGTCGATGGTGTCGGCTGCGGGTGGGGACGCCGCGGCAGGGATGGTGCTGGGGCGAGAGTCGCAACAGCGACAGCAGCTGGCGTCGCTCTCCTTTTGCACGGTGCCTTTGCCCGCGGAGGATAAGGTGGGCTATGTGGTCGGGGACGCGGGCAGCCAGGGGGTTGGGGGTGTGGCTTGCCGGACGTTTTATGCATATCAAGTAGTTGTTGCTGGTGTTGGTGTCGATGGTTGTGTAGGTATTGGTACTGTTGTTTCTCGTTTGTTCGGTTGTTGTGGCTGGTGTTGTCGGCATTGTGGGTGCTGGTTTTAGCGGTGTTGTGGAAATTGGTGGCATTGCTATTGCTATTGCTGTTGCTGTTGTTGCTGTTGCTGCTGTTACTGTTGTTGCTGTTGCTGTTGTCGCTGTTGCTGTCGTGGTTGTCGCGTTCACGTCTGCTGTCGTGGTTGCTGTTGTTACGCCCAGCACTGCCCAGGCTTCGTACGGTTCACGTGCGGCGCAACCGCAAACCCGAATTCGGACACCGCACGCTTGAGATGTTCAGCAAACCGCTGCCATCGCTTCCATCGCCTCTCGACGCACCGCAAGAAGTGTAACGACCACGCCGTTTTGTCTTTCTCGCATGCCATTTTTTGTTTTTGTTTTAATGCCTTCGCGTTGTGTTCGCGACAGGTTGACAGGCTGACGAAGGACACACCGCCCCCGCAAACGCGTGAGTTCGTCCCGGATTCCGATGCGCCCGAAGGCCCCACGCCGAAGGATGGTGGGGTGTTGCGCACGATCGGGCGGTCGTCTTCTTCATCGGACACCCAGTCGGACGGAGGGTGGGATCAGCTTGCCGGCGACCTGGTAAGACGCAGAAACGAGCACCAGTACGTAGATTGTTTTTTACAATATCCGTTTTTGTGACTGAGATAGTTTTTTTTTTTTTTCTTGGCGTGCTGGACGTGCTGCGATCGACTGCTGCCATGTCGCCGGACGTCCTGGTTTGGAGTTTTGAAGGATTGCACAACTCAGATAGACCACCGTTTCCCACTTGGCGGTTTCGACCTTCGAAGGCAGTTTCTTTTCCTCCCCAGATGTTGTATTATATATGTAGCTCACGTTTCCGGGTGGGGTCCGCATCGATCCACACGATCTACTTTAAAGTCCATATTCCCGGGGCTGGATTTGTGCTGGGCAGATCCTGCACAAGCATCTGACAGCGGCAGGTGAGGGGCCAGATGATCCATCTGTAGAGACATCAGATGTATCATGATCTGTCTGTCCTAGGTGCGAAAGACCGGGCTATGAGGAGGGGGGCGTGGGACGGGCGGGCGGGCGGACGGTGGGAGCAGGGGTGTTGCATCGACGGGGCCAACCACTGCGTCGTAAACGGGTGAAATTTCTCGTTCAGAGGTGAACCCGCTTCCCCCCTTTCCCCCGCAACTACCGCCAGCAAAACCAGGGATAAAGCTCTTGAAGTGATGCACTGGTTTTGTACGGAAAGGCGAACACATAATGCCAGGTCGGTGACATGATATAACCCTATTACGCTCTTCTGGTCGGGCTGCACCTGAGCTTCGGGGGGCGGGGGGAGGCGGGGACAGGGCAGGGACACAAAAGCTCTGGGTTGTCCCGATGCAAAACACTTTTTTATTTGTTGTTCTCGTTTCGCCTCACGGCTTCTTTTTTCCCATTTACGCGTCTTCCGGCCTATCAACAGTTGCGGCATTCGCCTGACGTGGTCCGCGACGTGGAAGAAATTTCTTCGGAAATTTCTCCGATTTCGGCATGTTCGGAACGACGAGGTCGGAGTTTCAACGAGGCGTCGCGACCGAGGAAGACGCTGCACGGTAAGCTGTCGGCGGCCGACGAGAGCCCCTCCCCCGCGACGCTACTCGACACGGCCACTGGCGATGAGGGCGAGGCAGGAGATAGTCCGTCAGCGAGGACACGAGATGTTTCGCCATCATCGTCTTCCAAGCCCTCCGTCTGTCCCAGTGACCCCGCTCGCTCCGTCGCGGATTCAGAACAGGCGGGCGAGATTGCTGCCGCTGTGGATGGCGACGCGGCCGCAGGCGAAGTCGCCGGCGGCGCCAGCGCCAGACGTGCCGGAGTCGCTGCGGCGGTGGTGGCCGCGGGTGGTCTCGGCGAAGATCAGGGAGGAGCACCGACGGCGGCGCCGATCGACGCGGAACAAGGGTGCGTACGGAAGCCGACCGAGATGGGGTTGGGCTCGGGATCATTTTTATGTTCCGATGCTGAAGCGGGGTCGTCAAAAATCGCTTCAAGGGGTGAAGTATCTGAGACACCTCCTGCGACATCTCCGGCGGCGGCAGCGGCGGCAGCAACCTTTGAGCGGATAGATAGCGGAAATCCGGAAAATATCCTCGAAGAAGATTTCCTTGAGGATGGCGCCGTGCCCTCCCGTACCATGCCAGGCGTTGAAGGGAAGGATCTCCACTCTGCCGCCCAGAGGGGTGTCAGCGGGCGCGATGGCGATTCGTCCGCTGGCCGTGGCGAAGGGGAAGGGGCATTACTGGCTGGAACAGCGCAGGCAGCGCTGCCCGAAGAGTCGATCACGGGAACAGAGGCGGAGCGCTGCCTGCTTGTCAAAGGGCCCTTCGGCGGGGAAGAGGGGAGAGGAGTGAACGTGGTGGCGGCGGTGGCAGCCGTGGTAGGATCGGTGGGAGGCGAGGGTAAGGGGGGCGCCGTAAGCCAAGCACGGGGCAAAGCCTTGTCTTGTACCTCGACACAAGCGTCCACGATAGTGGCCGCCGGGGGAGGAGGAAAGGAGGGTCCAGCGGTGGACGGCGAGATGGTAGTTGCTGCCGCTGCTGCTGCTGGTGCTGCCGTGGCAGAGGAAGAAGAAGCAGAAGGCTATCGGGGCGATACGGCCTACGCTGGCCTGCTGATCGCGGAGCATCTCGAACTTTACTTCCGCCAGCAGGTGCGTTTTGTTGTTTCGTTGTCGCGTGCGGCAATACCTCTCCTGCGTGTCATGGGAGCCGCTGGCGTGGGACGCGTATGACCTTGGGGCGTCGATGCTCGTTGGTAAGAGTGCGAACATCCTGTTGGGACGCATACTGTCGGGACGCGAGTTGCCGTGTTCGCGCAGCGGAAGCCCGTCGGCAAAATGTCAGGCCTCGAAGATGGCCCAACAAGCGTTAGACTTTGAACTCCGATAAATCGTGTTGCAGCTACGTGAACAGACACCAGGTGCTTAAGGTACAACCGTTGTGAATATACAGGTTGGGTTTTTCCCGGGTGCAAAGAGGTTTTTCGCTTTTAATGTCGCTTAAGGGATATTTTCAATCATTTGTTCTGAGCTGGGCCTGGTATACACCTGTGGGAGTTTTCCGTGATGAAAAAGGGATGGAGATGAAGTATGGACTGCCAACCGTTGTTTCGAAGCAGCTGGGTCAAGTAACAGACACTGCTGCGGCTCCGTGCAAACCTTACGTGAAATCCTTCCGACGGCCTTTTCGTAGGGCACAACAAATCAACCATTTCACACCCCCCTCCTGGTGCTAGCGATGTCTGCCTGGTGGGTGAAAACCCGACGTGCTCCATCCTTGCATTGTAGGGATAAGAGGTTCTAGGGTCATACGACTACGGCCATGCATGATATTGAGTACCCCCCCCCCCCTGCCCCGCCTCCCTCCCGTGTTCGCTCGCCCCCTTGTGTGTGTCTACAGGTCTTTAGCGGCGTGCCGTACCTCTCCTACAACGACGAATACCTCCCGGCGGCGATGCGCTCCCATCGAGAGGTGGCCAAGCGATGCCACGCCGACGTCGTCGCCGTATTCCGAGAAACGGTTCTACCCTGCCGGCCCGTTGACCCCCGATATTTCCAAGCTTCGGAGACGCCTTCCGCTAGCGGCGGCGGAGGCGGGGGCGACGGAAAATTCGCCGGCGCCAGCAGAGCCAGCAGCGGTAGCGGGGCTACTCCTTCCAGATCGGGGTCAAGGGCTCGCACCGCCGGCGTTTCCGGAGCTGGCACCGACCTGGGCGGGTGGGGCGCGCGTTCGGTGGAGGAGTTGCAAGCGGCCGGGCTGGTGCAGATCGTGCGCCGGAGAGGCCTGGAGGGGGAGGCGAAGGGCATGACCATGGTGCGACGGTAGTTTTTCTGAGTAGGAAGCACGGATTGTCGATACGGTGGTAGCGTTGTCAGCGGCAAGTATTAGCCGCCGGACATCGGGATCTCGGTTAGAGTGTTGGCGCAGTGGGAGATTTACGATGCTGTTGATTTCGGGGCCCGAGGGAGATTGTCTGTGCCTTAGGTCGTGCAGCTCGCGGCAGGTCGGCGGCAACGATCCACGCTGCGGTACAGCTCCTCTCCCTCCGGGCGAGGTCCGCGGCGCTATGGTCATGTTGCGCGGCGGCTGACCTTCCGCTTGGCAGCGTTTGGCACTGCGCCGAAGGAGCAGTAGGGCGCGAACGGTGTGCATATTTTATTATACTGTTGCTCCGGCGCTCGGGCCGTCGCGTGCGTCGCGCGTTGTCGGCGCCGCGCTCCCTTTTGGGAAATCAACCGACAGCAGCCTAACGGTTCGACGCCACCTCTTGCCGTTTGTTTATCCCCCACCCCCCCCGTCCGGGCCTGTCCGTGGCTTACTGACTCAATCCTTCCGGGCTGATGTCTTCCTCCACCCCCACCCCTTTGGCATGGTTTGGACATTTCATTTCGTCCCTCCTGCCTACCCGCACGTGAGCCTACACCTGCATCCCATTGGTTTTGGTGATCTCCCCACCTCCCCTCTTCTCATTCGCTACCGCCTTGGATGGAAACCCCGCCGGTTGTTATTGTTGTTGGTGTGTCTCGTTTTGCAGGGGGAGGTGGCGTGCGTGGTCGTCGCCACCGAAGCATCTATTTTCCTGGTCGACGGGGCCTTCACGAAGAAGGACACCCTCTTCTCCGAGGCAAGAATGATGCGTACTACCACGATAGAGGTGGCGAGGTTTTGGCCCATAAATATTTTCTTTTCGCTTGACCGTGTCTCGTTAACCCAACATCTCGCTAGAATGCCTTTAGCGCTTTACATTATCACGGTTTGGGCCCTACTATATAGACCCAAAACAGGGGGCGAGGGGCTTCCCATCGTACTTATGAAATATGCAAATGTTGTATCGATGGAAAGCCTATCCTCAACCGCGTTTGTTTGAAACAGGCAGCATTTTCGATTCACCCAGTGGTAGTTGAGGTATAACACATCAAAGTGCGTGGTTTGGGCTTGTCTTGGGCCTGCGTGTTACTGTTCGCGGTGTATCTGTAATCCATCGGGTTGACTACGCATCTGCTAAAAAAACCAGGTTCAGGTATTGGTTGAAGTTTAGCGCTCCTCGATTAAAGAGCCTGAGAAAATGTAAGGCGCACCCCTTTGGTGTCATACGCCAGGTGCGTGCTACATACTACGCTGGGGGGGGGGTGCACCCTCTTTGTCATATTTCCGAGGCTCCTCATGGCTTGAGGAGGGAGCTGTAAATTTTAGGTGTACCTCACCCGAAGAAATATATGACCCTTGACTTAAAAAGGAGAGTGCGGTCGCCCGATGGACATGCGAATAAGATCCCCATGGCCTGCGGTAGTATCCCAGCGATGAGTTAGGCTTGCCTTGTTGGGTGATAGGGCATGTGCCTTACTGGGTGAGAGTGCATACCATGTGCCGGTATTCCTACTGAGCGATAATGAATATGCCTTGTTGGGTGGCCATGGAATGCCTCACGGGATGAGAAGGGATGCCTTAATTGCGTGATAAGGCATGCATGCGCCTTATTACATGGTTGATAATGGAATTCCTTACTCGAGGAGAAGGCATGCGCTATTGGATGATCAGGGCATGCGCCTTATTACATGGTTGATAGTGGAATGCTTCACTGGATGAGAAGGCATGCCTTACTGCGTGATCAGGGCGTGCGCCGTATTGGTTGTACAGCGTAATGCCTTTTACTGGATAAGAAGGCATGCCTCACTGCGTGACGAGGCATGTCTTGTTGAGTGATAAGGCATGCTTTACTGGGTGGTATGGAGGGCATATGCCTTAATGGAGGGTTCCTCAGACGAGGAACCTCGTCCGTCTCAATGACACCCCTTTATCGTGGCACGCTTTGCTTAGGCAACCGTGTGATCAAGTTGTTGTTGCGTGCTGGGGTGCCTGGCACATGGCACACGCACATGTCACGGATCGTGGGAGGTGCTGTTTTTGCTGTTGTATTGTCGTTTTGTTCCCTCCTTTCGCAAGAGCTGCAAGCCCCTCTCTCGGTGCCGTAGTTATTCTCGGAGGAGGCAATTTTTTTTTACCGTGATCACGCTTGTATTGTTGTGTGTTACGGTGACTGCCATACACTCGTCACGGAGGGTAGCAGTGTATTCGTTGTTGCATTGTCGGCTGTCGTGCCCTTCATTCGCAGGAGGTGCAAACCCTCGATGCCGTAGCTCTGTATTGTCTTGTGCCTGTGTGTTCGCTGCCGTGCGGCGTTGGGAGAGAGACAGCCCAGATCCTGGGTAGTCACGGTAGATCGAACTACTTTTCAGCGAAGCCGAGGATAAAATGCCCTCACCCTCCTCCCTACAAGCGGTTCTGAGCAGGATACAGCTCACTCATGCGACTCGCCCAACACCTCACGGAGCTTCGGGCTTGACACAAACAATTATCTGCCTTCTCGATAACAACCCAACGTGTTCCGTCCCGTCCCGGCATTGTAGGGATGCGAGGGTCTATGGTCATGATGATACCATGGCCATGCATGGCACGAGTAGACCGACCCCCCCCCCCCCCCCCACCCACCCCCCGCCTCCTTGAACGTTCGTCTCCAGCCTCGGATTTGGACGTGGGTGGGTGTCGGCTTTATTTCCATGACCATGAACATGTCAGCGTGTTCGCGTTCTGCAGTTGTCTGGCTCTAGAAAGAAGAACACGGGAGCCATCCCACGGTAGGGGTGCAACAGACCTTCCTTGGCCCCTCACATTAGGGGCTCAACATCTCACTCGATACAATACTTGGAAGAAATTTGTTCGAGCCACCCGACCGGCACTTGTATGAGCTAGTTCTTAAAGGAATATGCGAGTAACTTTTTCATCTAGACTGCTGGTTCCTCACTTGGGGGAGTCAATCGGTCAGAAACCTTTGGGCTCGCAGTCGCCGGTGTTTCTGTCGCCGGCTGCTGGCCGTGAAGCCGCTTTAAGCAAGCAGCGATCAGCGCCCACCTCCCGTCTCCGAGACAGCCCCCCCCCCCCCCCCCCCTCCAGGATGCAGCTCACCCTTCTTGTACCTCGCCGAAAACCTCACGACGCTCCGCGCTTGCTGCAATTAGCAATGTCCGCTTGGTCGGTGAAAACCCGGTGTGCTTCTCCGTCCCGGCATTTGTAGGGATGCGAGGGTCTATGTTCATACGACCACGGGCATGCATGATGTCGAGCACACCCCCCCCTCCCAAAATGACGCCTCGCGATGTCCACACGTGAGGGTGGTGAGTTGGCTTCACTGTAACCCACGGGCTGTTCATTGTTTTTTGTTTAATATGGTTGGTTGTTGCGGTGCCCATTATTCGACTTTTGCGTTTCGTTATTACCGCGAGGGCTGAGGATTTTCTGGTTTTATCAAACACGAGCGTTAGCCTTCCTACATGTATAAAAACCCCAGACAATCGGATAGTGGTTTTGGCACCGCTGCCTCTATTTTTGTGGGAAAAAAAAATGGAGATCAATTGCGCAATTTTCTTCTACACCCCGCCAAGTAAATGAACTACTCCCGTAAATCCCTGAGTTTCACCCGACCTACAGCCCTGCCAAACGCCCTCACCCCACGGGTGGAAATATCCCCTTGTCCATGATGTGCCCCCCCCCCCGCAACAACAACATCAGGCGCCCCGACCGATTGTCCTGGTGGTGTTACCGCTGACGTGCTTCGAGAGGACCACCATCGGCTTTCGCCTCCAGAAGCTGGAGATGCACTTCAACGCTTCTTACCCCGGTGCCGTCGCGAGGAAGGGCCGAGCGACGCCTTCGTCGAAGGGGGAGGAGGAAGCGGCTGTGGCAGCGGCAGGGGCAGTGGCGGTAAACGCTCCCGCGGGAGGGAGGGGTGTTTTTGCTTGTGTTCGAGACGGTGTCGGCGGCGGAATGTCACCGCGATTGAGCGTGTCGCCTCGAAGCCGGAGCGAGGGGCTGGAGGAGAGGACATCGGTAGTGATTTTGACCAGGGATAGGTGAGGAGTTGCTGTAAAAAACCGGATACCGTGGGGCGTCGATCGTATATCCTGCCAAGCGCAAGCGGTCGACGCGGGCCCGTCGGCGGAACGCAATGTTTGTGGCGCCCCCCCCATTTCATTCGAACCTGTCATCCATATGCGTAGTCTGCCTTACAAACGGGTTTATAGTGGGATGCGGCTCACCCTTCATGCGACTCGCCCAACACCTCACGGCGGGTCGCGCTTGGTGCAGGCGATGTCTGCGTCGTCGGAAAGCCCGACGCGCTCCGTCCCGGCATTGTAGGGACGCGAGAGTCCTATGGCCATAAGACTACGGCCGTGCATGGCATGATACCTCCCCCCCGAACCCCCCTCGGGGGAATTCCTTCCATGAAGCGAGCTGTTGGAGACCTCTCGCCCCTCTTTGGCGTGTACCTTTCGATGGAGCAAGCTCTCGGAAACTCTTCGCACCTCTTCGAAGCACAACCTTCTTTGCAGCGCGCTGTTTTGTGACCCCTCGCGCCTATACACTCGCTCCGGTGTAGCGTGCTGTTGGTGTCCGCTCTCGTGCCTCCCTGACGCCCGCCCTTCGACGAAGCGTGCTGCTGGTGTGCCCACCCCCCTCTCCCCGAGTAACGGCGCGATATCGTGAGCTGTTAGAAACCCATTTTCACTCGTTTGAGGCATTCCCTGCGACGGAGCACGATGTGGGCGGCCCCTCGCTGGCAGCCCCTCGCGCCTCTTCGATGAGGCATGTCCTCGCAGATGGCAAGCAGCGCTACTGTAAGTACGAAACCGAGCATGTTGCCGCCTGCAGAGGGTGCAGCCGCTCTCCGTGGACTGTGCCAATTTCTCTGAAACCTCTCTGTGCTACCGCCTGTAGCGACTGCAACCGCCTTAAGTCACCAAGGGGAGGGAGCTGGTGAAAATAGTGCATATGGTATGGGCAACAACCAAACCTCGGCCAGTCCGAGTCGAGCAGCGAAACCGTTCCGTTCCCGCTGCGGTTGCTGCCCTTTCCCTGGTTTCACAGCCGCCCTCCGCGACCCCTGACCTGACTTGCGAACGGGAGGGAGCTGGAGACGGTACTATAGTACCGATACATAGAGCAGACCGGAGGGACAACCACAAGCCATTCCAAGTCGTACAGTGAACACGTTGCGCTCCCGCCGCCGTTGCTGCCCGCCTCCAGATCTCGAACGTTCAACGGAGGGACAACCACAAGCCATTCCAAGTCGTACAGTGAACACGTTACGCTCCCGCCGCCGTTGCTGCCCGCCTCCAGATCTCGAACGTTCAACCTGCTGCAGACGCTGGAGCCGATGGCGACGAAGGCCAGGACCGCCTTGGGCCTACCCGCGATGGTGGTGGAGAACCGGGACGAGGCCACTCTAGAGGCAAGCGTGTGTGAAGTGCCACGGGTCGCGCTTGTGGGACGAAAACAAAACACACACACCCACCTCGGACAGACAGATCATCGGCAGATCGTCCACAGATCATGTACAGAACATGCACATATCATTCGCTCTTCATGATCTCGTTCGTTCAAGGCAAACAAATCTGTATGATCTGTATAATCTGTATGATCTAGCTCGTGTTGTCGGGGGGGACCCGTGTAGGCCGCATGGTCTAAGTAGCGCGCATGTTTACTGGGTTGGATCTGTACTAGGCACAGATCCCTGCGCGACCTCTCACGAACGCAGGCGAGGAAGTGCAGTAAATGATCTACAGCGTGATCTATGTGTAAATGATCTGTCGGGCATGTTGAATATTCTCTCAACACTGACGTGGCGTCCTGACCGAGGCGCTTCCCGAAATAGTTGGACCCCACGTGTGTTTGACCACGTTTTTACTTAAGCAACTACTAAGGACGAACCTACTGCGATAATGATAACCAAAGGGCGGTTCAGGTACACTTAAGACGCCGTGGCCTAGGAGGGGGCAGGAAGATGTGGCCGTCTTTCTAGCTGAGGCACCCATTGACTACTGCCTAATGCTGTGTTACAATCCCTGCTTTCTTCTTCTTTTGTGTTTTTTTGTTCGTTCTGTGGCTCTCTTCCCTGCCAAGTCGATGGTACCCCCCCCCCCCCCCCCGCCCCCCGAACATACGACTACGGCCATGCAGGAGATCGAGTGCATCTCTCCTATCGAGTACACCCCCCCCCGTACCCTGCCATTCTGCGCCTGCTGCGTCATCTTACTGCTATGTTCGTGCGACCCTTCGGTATGTTTCCTTTTTTCCCCGAATTTGTTGACGTTTTGTTTCAGGTCGCCTTGGTCCGTCTGTCACTGTTCTCTTTGTCCTCTCTGTGTCGGTTGTGTCCCTTTTTGACCCACCAACTGGACACAGGGCTGCTCGCTCTTCTTATCTTGTTAGTTCGTTGTCTCTACCTTCTTCGTGCCTGTTTGCCTTCCGTCTGGTCTCATTGTGGCGTCCGTATGTTGGTACACGAGCTGGACATCTCGTAGGGCTGATCGTGCCAGCAAACAGCAACCTTTGCCCTCGGCACTCGGCCTGCGCCCTGAGCGCAAGTTTGCTTCGTTTCTCCTTTCTTTCTTTTTTCCATTTCTGAATTTAATTTATATTGTTTTGCTTTGTTTTGTTGCCCTCTTCGCTTTTCCCTTTTGTTTTCTTTCTCATTTTCATTCTTCTCAGAGTGTACGTATAGTGCCATGGATACGTTCCAGGTGTTGTTTGGTTGCAACTGATACGGGATGGTATACCACAACTCGCTGGTACCGTGCGCGCTATTTCGCACTTGTTTTTTTTTCCCGTCGAGATGAACTTTCGTCACAGCCTGTTTTGTGACCCTATTACGGGGGACCATAGTAAATAGGACCAGATAGTGTTCGTAAAATAGGTAAAAATGTATAAAAAGGTTTTTGTGTGTACCGTAGGTCCTACCTACTATGCTCCCCCCGTAATAGTGTGAGAACATCATCATCAACGGGAGAATGTGCAATGTACAACGAGGAACGTGCTTGTGTGGGAGGAGATGAGGAAATATGGCGACTGTGACATGGAGGAGTTTGGCGCACTACAGTTGGTTGGGAACATAGGGGTGTACTTTTTGTTGTAGGTCCATGATGAGTTCGGATTCCTATGGCCCACCGCAACGCCCTATGAAATGTAGGGCTTAGCTTGCAACTTTTCTCGAACACAGTCCGTTGTCAGGCGAGCTATATAGCTCAAGCCGGGAGCCATCTTGCATGTATTGGATGTCGCTACGCCTACAGTATAACGCGTCATTTGATGCAGCGGTAGTGGCGATGTATAGGCTGCGCCGCAACTACAGTAGGTGATTGGAATGCTCCGGTCTGGAGCGGTAGACACGGAGAACAACCGAGAGATCAGAAGAGGGGTAGGGTGGGGTACTCATTTGCTGCTCGCCGTAGTCGTTTGGCCCTTGACCACGCAACGCTTTCGAGACTAAGCGCAGAACAGGGGGGGGTGCGGAGGTGTCTGCAATCGGCGTGGTTCACCGCGCGGCGTACACCCGAGTTTATGCGGGTACTCTCGTGGCGCCGTCGACGGGCCCAATTGGGTCTGTTGGCCTTGCCGTGGCGTTTTGCCCCTCACCACCCATGCTTATCCTTGGCTGAAGATGCGCTTTATTGGCTAGGGCATACACGGCGAAACTCATTGATTTAGTTTTTGGGCGACTGTTTGTCACCGAAACCTTGCTGCGAGCAGCCGAGTAGCAGCCAAGGCGAGGAGCCTATTCTAATTTATGCGGGCCGCATTTGTGCGGAAACGGGATTCACACTTTCCGTGGCGAGGGAGCGGAATTTTCCCGAATCTCGCACAAAACCGTGGGATAAATCCCGCGGGAAAAATCCCGAGGAAGGCCCTGCAAGTTTGTCTCTTGCGGTTCCCGGGAAGGGTAGATCGGTCCTCTACCTGTCGTCGCCGATCTCTGAGGTTGTCTCGCGACCGGACTGCGTACCCAGTCCGGCGATGCAGGCACGTTCGGCAAGGCACGGTGCAAGTTCTCGTTGTACGCTTTTCACAGAGGCGTGTATCGAAACCACGCAATTGACCGCTCCCCGCCCCCGCAATGCGTTGCCGTCATGTTTTTGTTTCCGCCCGCGCAGGCACGGATGTTCAATTTTTATATTGTGTTCCCCTCTCAAGGATAGTACCGGGCATGTCGAAGTCATCGAAGTCACGGAATCACGCCCTCCGCTTCGCCTCCGTTTTTGTTTTTTACGATTTATTTTATTTCAAATGGCTTTCTTACAATCCACACACAGGCTTGTCTATCGCCAAAATCCTGTCGAATTTCACGAAACCACGCCCTCCGCTCCCGCCTCCGTTCTTCGTGCGATGTTCTGATGACAACATATTTTCGTTCAATCCGCGCGCGCACAGGCTATCGCTAATGCCCTTCCCGGGATCCCCTCTTCCGCCCGAAGAACGCCCACCCGGGTTTCCAGCACCCAGCCTGTTGTCAACAATGGTCCGTTGAGCCCGGCCAATGCTATGAAGGGCGGGCTTTTCGGAATTTTCGGCAAGTGGGCGGATGACGTCACCGTCGTGGCAGGAAAGGAGGGGGAGGGTGGCGGCGGCGGCGGCGGCGGTGCGGACCCCGCTTGTGAAACGAGCCGAGGTCAAGGCGCTGTGGAAGTTGAGGAGAAGGGGGGCCCGGCCGGTCGTGACACGTCGGTCGCTGGCGAGGGTACCGTGCCGCGCGTAGGGCGAGATGGTGACCCCACGGATAAGGACACAGCCGCTGCCGCCGACGAGGGTTCAGCGCCGCCCCTGGGGCCGAGCGGGGACGGCGTTCGGCGTCAGGCTCGGGAGTGTGCTACGCCCCTTCCTGCGAAAGCCGGCGACAACAGCGGTAGTGTTGTTCTTCCCCCGTCGTCGTCGTCGTCTCCTCCTCCTGCCACCGGCTCGACTTCGCTTTCTCCGGCCGAAACCGCCTGGTCTCTCCTTAGCCGCGGTAGGAGCGAGAATGTCCGCACTACTGTCGTCAGCGGTGGCGGTGGCAGCGTCGGCAGCGGCGGTGGCGGCGGGGGGATGATCGGCGGTGGTGACGTTGTCGCAGATGTGGACGGTGACGGCGGCGACGGAGCTGTTGTGCTGTTCCAGCTGCTGATGCAGCGGTGGGAGTTGCGGCCGTGGGTGGTGGGCCCGCGCACCCTCGTCGCCACCAAGGAACAGGTGCAGTGTGTGGCGGGTTAGCCGATATAGCTGACGTGCCGTAAAGGGCATCGAGTTCGCGCAAGGGGTGCGATCGGTTTTCAGCGATAAGGGTGCTTTAGTCGAACATCGTATTTTCGGAAGGCTCTTCTCTTTCGACCAAACCTCTCCGAAAACGCCAAGCTCGGCATTTGGCAAACCCTCCCAGTCTGGAAGAAAAGAACCCGGAAAAACGATCGCATCCCCGTGCGAACTCAGTGAATGCTCTTTGCGGTGGCTACCATAGATGGCAGGGTGGTTGCGGACAAGGCCATGTCAAAACTTGTACTCCGCTCTTGGAAACGCTCTGGCGTCAGCATAAATACATCACACCAAGCTTGCTAAAAATACGTTTTGAGGAAACCGTCAATCTTCTTGCAGGGCAGGTGTTTTCAGTTCCGTTTGTTTTCCAAACGTCTCGTGGTGAGCGGGTCGCGCTCTGATTGAAGCGATAACAAGGCTTTGACGGGTGCGGAAAAAAAACATGGGTAGCGCCTGAGGGTAGAGCACCGGTGGTTTGGCGTTGAGCGGCCGTCGACACCCGGGCGACGTTGTAGCGTTCGAGTATTCGTGGGTTGGCGGGCCGTAAGTTTTTGAGGATTAGAGTGTTTGCGACAGAGTTAAAAAAAAAACAACTTTACTTCCGCAAAAAAAAAAGTGAATTTCTTTCCCTTCCCGATTGCGGTGTGTTTGCGAGCGAGGTAAACGAAATCCTGCAGGCGACGCCTCCGAAAATAAGAAGGGAAGGGGGGAGGTGAGGCAAACGCGGCGAACACAAATATAACGGAAAACAAAGAAACAGGTTGGGAGTAGCAACGGTAGCCCAGCAACGTTTCGGCGGCAGAGTTGACAGCGGTGCCACCGCTGCCATACCACGACTGCAAGGAGCAGCACAGCAAGCGGCAGCTAGCAAGCGCTAGCCGCAACTAGGGACAGCTTGAGCAACAAAAATAAACAGCGTCAGCACCAGCAAGCACCAGCATCAGCACAAACCAGCTTCCCTTTTGGATTGCCTGCTGCTGCTGCTGCTGCTGCTGCTCCTGCTGCTGCTCCTGCTGCGCTCAGCCTACGCACGCCACAGCGCCGGCGGACTCCGCTCTGCCGCCGCTGCCGCGGCCGCTGCTGCCGCTGCTACTGCCGCTGCTGCTGCCACTGCTGCTGCTGCTGCTGCAGCTGAAGCTGCAGCTGCAGTGTGTTGGAATAAAAATGATGCACGAGCTGTCGCGCTCTGTGCGAACACGACGAGTACGAGTACGAGTGAGTGTGATTGTGAGTCCTTTTTTGGGACGAAGCATCCTCCACGTCGTCACCAAGAGGGCGAAAGCGTGTACCGTACGTAACAGCGGCGGCGGCCCGCTGGCACAATCCAACGCCGCTCGTGCGCGCTATACTTAAGCTACACCTCTCAAGCCTCTGTGCTCCCAGCGGTTGTCGTGATGCGTACAGCAAGCAGCATTGTGGCATGGAAGATGCTCGGTGTTTTGATCCTTCGAGATTTGAGATGGTGCGTTTTGCGTCGGGATAATGTTCGGTGCGTGTAGGCCAATAGAACAGAGAGCCAAAAGTTACCGCAACTTTTGATTAAATCTTGAATTCGCTGGAGTACGTTTTCGCGTTTTTTTCAGAAATCTACCTCAAAAAGTTACCCCGCGAGAATTTTTGGAGAAGTAATAGTAAAAATAAAATAAAATCGCGAACACTCCATTTTCGAACTGCTTCAAGTGTTCCCCTGAAGTAGCATACCACTGTGGTTCATGCGCTAACACTCTTCCTGTCGAATGATTTATCCCGCCTTTCTGTTCACTGCCGCGTTATACCTGTGAACGGTCCGAGATCATGAAACACGAAACACGCTGCAGCGTGGCAGGCTGCCTCCCCCCCCCCCCCCCCGCACCTTTGTCGTCATGGAATAAATATTCCGTCATGTTGATGTTCGACCCGTTGAGAAAGTGTCTTCGTCACGTTGGACGCATCCTCAATCCCATATTGGACCCGTGCTACTTGACCCTTTTAAGGCCGCGTTCCCGTTTCTGGGACAGTCTACTCAGAATTTGAGTGGTTTTCCCCCGAAACGGGACTGCGGCCTTAAAAGGGTTGATGGCACTGAGGGAGAGCCTAGTGTCACCGGGGAATGCCGCTCGAGTTTTACAGTAGGGATTTTTCATCTGGATAGATATGTTGTCAGATTCGTTTTTGGGCGAGATGGAGAGCTCCAGTACTATAGTCAAGCGAGGGGGCTCATTAAAAAAAGGAGCTGTTGCGGGGGACCATAAGAATCAGGACCCATCACATACACAAAAAAGTTTATAGTCCAGTGTTTTTGCTAAGCATAGTTGGTCCTGATGAATGGATCCCCCCGAAGTAGGTGCCGCTATCGTAGCTGGAGTATTCGACCGTTGTGAAACGTTGTGCAAGCGCCGTGTCTTAAGGGTCTCACCTAACGAGCATGCGCGGAAGAGCTGTGTGATACAGGTCTCACCCGACCAAAGCGGCATGCGGTAGATCGTGCATGTATGATAATATAATAGGCATATGCGTTCCATCCCAGAGTTTGCCGAGCCCCAATCCCATTGGCCAAAATGAATGTCTGTCTGCTCGGTGAAAACCCGACATGCTCCGTCCCGGCACTGTAGGGATGCGAGGGTCTATGGTCATACAACTACCGCCATGCATGCGATCGAGTACATCTCTCCTATCGGTTACCCCCTCCCCCCCCCCCCTTGCCCGCCTTCGACCAATGGGAGGCCGCGGCGGACGCGTCCGGGGAACCCCCCAGTCCCGCCGGACCCGTGAACTATGGGGTCCCATCCCCGGTTCGGAAAGTATTGCGGGCCTATCTGCACCGAACGATCTACAAGGCAGCCCATGAAGTGGGGGGTCTGATCTGTCTGCTCTTGTGCACTATTTTTCTGCCGGCTGTTGCGTACCCGGTAGTTATTTTTTGTGATTTGGATACGTTGAGGTCTGCAGTTAAGAGTAACAGCGGTTGTTTCCGCAGCAGACGCGGCGGCGGCGGCGGCGGCGGCGGCAGCGGCGACGGCGGTGCTGCAGGAAGGTTTCTTTCTCACCAGCACAATGGCTGCAGTTGGCGTATATACCCAAAGCTCGGACCTACACGTCGTCATGATACTCGCCCACCGTCTGCAGCGCCGTGAGTAAAACGTCCCTTTTTGTTCTGACGGATGCAATATGCACACGTGTGTACCTGTCCGCCGCACCTCTCGCACGAACAGCTGGCGCTCATGGATGAGGACCACAGCCGCCTTCGAACGCGAGGAATACCGTCGGCGGGTTACACCCCGAGATCACCCGCAAGCCTGCCAAGGTCTCTCCTGCCTAGGGGAGTTGGCCCCCCCGACGCGTTTTATGGAGATAGGGGTTGGTCGACAGACGATCCGCATCTTCGCAGGCCTTCTTTTGTCGACGCGAGGTCCTCTACCTCGGCGGGAAGAGGAGGTTACCCTACCAGTGACGAAGGCGACCCTGGCTCTGCTGGGGTTGAGGGTGAGGCTGGGGCTGCTGGCGAGACCGGAGCTCGCGGTGGGCCTGTCGAGATGGTGTGCGTGGATGCCGTGGACTTGGCTGATATTATTGCCGTGCGTCAAGAAGAACTGGCGCCAGAACAGGTGACCGTGTTTAGCAGTGACTCCTTTGAATTTTTGCGCTCCTCGGGCAGATCATCGGCTCCCACTTGACGATCCAGATATTTCGTCTGATCTATACGATCTGTATGATCTGTGTGATCTAGCTCGTGTTGTCGGGTGGGACCCGTATACCCTGCATGGTCTACTGTAGCACATGTTTCTTGGGTTGGATCTGTACTATCGACAGATCCTACACAACATACCATAACGGCAGGTGAGGAGCTAGATCATCTACAGTAGATATATATATATATATATTATGACCTATCTTATCTATCTCTCCAAGGTGTGTGAGTGGTGTTGTTGTTGTTGTTGATGTTGCTCTCATATTTGCCCGTCGCCGAAGCCTAGTCCATAGTTACAAGACAGGCCCCGATCTTTCGGTCGGGGGAGATGGGTAAGGGCGTCCTATGACGCAGGTGTCCGAGGCAGGTGTGGCCGGTTCGTGCTCGATGTGAGGGACGTGCCTGCTGTACGGTGCTTATGGTCCAAGGGGCCTGTTCGTCGAAGCCTACTCCCCTCGATTGGCGTTTGCTTCCCAAACGTATTGCCCGGACTAGGCCGAGGAAACCCTAGAAAATGCGTTTTCTCAGCGCAGTTCGTCGCCTCCATTTTCGTACAACCCAGTGGCCATTGCCCACGGGGGGGATCTAGCATCACGCTCGACAGCGACCGTTTTCATTTTCTGAGATCTATCAAAGAACTGACCCAAACCCCCGTTCTTCCTTTTCGATTTTCACGTCTACTGGTAGTTTCAGAGTGTGTAGTCCCCTCCCTCTTATGCTTCGAAGCTTGTTTCATATTAAAAGAAAAACCCCCGTTCTGTACCCCATCACCCATAAACTCAAAAGTCAGTCTGGCTTGTAAAACACGTTTTGTCGCCAATCACTCAAATAGGTCGATATGCTTTTGGTACTATGCGAACTCCGCACTTTGTGTAAATAGCCAGACGATTTTGCGCGTCTCCCTGCTACAAATACACTCGAAATTTAGGTGATGATCGAACTGAAGGGAGAAGGATCGTTCGACCCCCGTCGTCAGTGGCGACTGCAGTGCCGCACAAGGGGGAGCGCGGAGAGAGTGGCTTCGACCCTGCTGCGCCTGTCGCTCGAGAGAGTCGGGCAGAAGCGGCAAGCTTCTTGGTGGAAGCGATAGCCTTCCCACCCATCGTACAGACCATCTACGGAGCAGAACATTCCCACTGCATGATAAGGTCTTTCAGGGAAAGTATGCTCCGTCTCTGCGTGATTTAGCTCTCTCATGTTGCCTGGCGGGAGCCGTACAACCTGCGTGATCTGGGATATGTGTTCTGGTTCGGATCTGTCTCTGCGCAACGTGTCACAGCGGCAGGTTAGGACGTTAGGGCCCATAGGGTCTAGATCGTAATGTTCCTGATCCGTCCAACATGTGCAGGTTTTTGCTCTCTTCTTCTTTCTGGGTGAGAGGCCGTCACCACAACTCTTTTAGAAGTAACTGCACACAAGTTTTGGGGAGAAATTACGTTGGCTCAAGAGTTGAGACGCTTTTGACAGTAGGACCAGTGAAACAAGTAGGGTTATTTTTCTTGGCCTTGTGATGGGGTGGCTGCGAGCTCGTCGTGTGCTCTGTGTCGTACTGTAGTCACCGCCGACCCGTGGGGGGCTCGAGCTTGGCATGGCAAGATGCAAAAGCGCAGCGTTTTCAACCGGTCGTGTCTTCTGACACGCTGCTGTGTGTGGAATTTACTTGGTTAAACCCACCTTTTGAGACGCTCTACGCCCATGCGAGGGGATCTCCAGTCTTGTTTTTGCGGTTGTTGGACGGCGATGAGCCGTGCAACCCTTCGGGAGCCCATCTGTACCCGCCTAAGGAAGTGATAACGGCGGCGCTACGAAGAGCACACACTAGCACCACGAGAACCATCATGCCGCGCCGCGGGGGCCGCGCATCTCCTTCCGCTGTACGTCCTACGGTGCCGTAAATAGGGTTGAGTTCGCGCTCATTTTTTGCAGCGCTAGATTTCTCGACAACGGTAAAAGGGTGCTAAAGTCGGGCATTATATTTTCGGAATCAGGCTCTCGACCAGATAATTCCGAAAACCCGTGTATTACTATCGAACAAGTTCGAGAAATGCAACGCGGAAGGTTGACGAGAGACACACGTTTTGTTTCGCTCGCGTGTCGACAACTACTCCACGCCTAGTCACTGGAGCGGCGGCCTGCATCCTCCCGACTCCCTCCACCCGCCAGCGACCGCCGACACCCGAGGTGGCCTCTATCTCGTTCTCGCCGATGGCTCGAGGTCCGGCTCTCTCTGCACCCTCCCACCGCACCCGACCCCTCGATTTCCAAGTGACGGCCAATCCCGTCGCACCCGGCACCATCACCCCCCTCGCACGAGCCGGCACAAGCTTACGCGGCTGGAGACGGCAGGTTTCGCCTTGTGTAGACCCCTGCCCCCACGCCCACGGCGAAATCCGTGTCCGAAACGCCCCATATCGTCGTTTGCGCGAAGCCATATTAATCCGAGTCACACAATATACTTCTACTACGGCGTACGGTGTAGTTTAGTTTTATATGTACGGATACCGTCTACAAGCGGCCAAACCAACCACTGGCATATCGCCTTATGGCGCTTTTGGCGTGCGACGGTTTCGAGTTTTTGAGACAAATGACTCCACGAATAAATCGAGTGAAGTTTCGGCGGGGGTACTGCAATCCCCGCAGCAACCACACCCCAACGCCATACGTACAGCAGTCACGAGTTCTTCCGGTTTATCCAGGTATGCACCACCCCATGCCTCTCGCGCGAAAGCCTTCATTGCGAGGGTTGCGAACTGAACTGGGTCGAGGGCCAGCCCTGCTGTGCTACTGTTATGACTGCAAGGCTTAAGGCACCTCGAAGGCGGTAAACACCCGCATTGAACCGGGTCGAGGGCCAGCCCTGCCGTGCTGCTTTTGAGACTGCAAGGCCAAGGCGCACCGAAGGTGATAAACGCCTGCGAGGTATCATAGATTGAACCCCTCGGGTTGTGGTTGAACAAGAAGGTTCGGGTATGATACGGACGTTATGGAATGGTGTGTGGTGTGGCACGGTATGCATTATCGTATGTTGATATGGTATCCTAATGGTGGCACGGTTTGGTGGATACCATGCTAACCTACCAGGGTATATGGAAAAAAAAACACTTTATTATGTGATATGGTATGGTGGTGCGGTGCGGTGGATATATTAGATGGCTAAATATTGCCTGGTTGTATGGCATGTTTTAGAATATAAGGGTATGCAAGAGTCGAATACGTCGTATATATATATCCTCTGTAAACAACTAATATATCGATTATTGGAACGAACTAGAATAATTCAAAAATGTAAGGGATGCGGACAGACAGACAGATCTGCAATTTCTAAAATGGAGACTACGTTTTATAAACTGGTAATTTAGCAACAAGAACCACCACGCGATACACACCTGCTTCTTGGTATAAGTTTGCTGCGGCTTGCGCCAACGAAGTATCAACGGTTTAGGTCCGTATTTTGAGTGGGGTGTACAGGGCCGGCCGCTGGCGCTATAGTGTGCCTACACGCGGGAATGCACAACTAGGCAGGTGTTGAGATCAATGTCGGTTGTATCCCTGGACATGTTTGCCTATCAAGTCGGTACTCGTTGGTACTCACGTGTGTTGTTTGCTTGCAGCATCGTAACACGGGGGTGTCGTCGGCACTCGTGTTTCATTTTTGGGCTCGTACGGTAAAACGTCGATACGTTACGCACCATGAAAACTTTGAATAAACGGCACATAGAAAAAGAAGACGGGCACGTTGCGGTCCGAACGCACTCTTGACTTTCACATAAAAAGTAAAAACTCGGCGAGTACAAATCACTCACGGCTGAGTACCGTGATGAAATTAACTAAACAATTCACCGTGGTAGATTATTATATACCTGCTCTTGCTCCATCAGTTTAATAAGGTGCTAAAATGAAGTAAGTAGTGCATTCGAACACCGTTGCGCCCGCCTTTCTTCTGTTTCCATGTGTGCTTCTAAAAAGTCAACGACCAATAGTATATAGATGAAAAGGTTGAAGCAAATGTCTACCGCGGTAACTACCGATGACAGCCCTGGATATGGACGTGTTCTAAGATAGAGGTAGCACATTTTCGCTCAAGTGGTTTCTGAATGACGGAGTTAGTTAACCCCGAAATCGTCGGAATGCCAATCGTGTTTCGAAAAATGACGTTTTTTAACACTTGGGCCCTGGGAATATTAATCGTGATGAAATTGGATTTTTGCCCAAGTCGGTTTCGGGTGAGGTATTGCGCTCTTCAAGTGATGAGCCTCAAAAAAGTTAGGGTGAACCTCTATCGTAGAAGGCCTCTATGGGTAACCCCCCCAAGCTATGCCCAGATCCCCGATCAGGGAAACAGTTGGATCACAAGTGTAGGCTACAGGATAGAACCGGCCTCGTCTGAGAACATTTCCGGAAACGTTCCTTCCGGGTTCGGGGTCCTTCGGGGTCCTTCGGGTCAGGGTTAAAAGCAACACGTTGGATTGAATTGCCTGCCCATTTCCCCTCTACAACCGCCCCCTCTCTCCCTCCACGGCCCCGCCACCGCCCCACCATTGCCCCGGGAGACAAATTTAAACTTTTCCCCCGACGAACAAATGTAACCGGGACTCGGGGCAGCGTTTTCGTCTAAAAAAAAACAGCCTCCGGCGGACACGAAAGAAATTAAAGAGCTAGCGAGTAGGACTAGTTCAGCAGCAGACGCATGCCGAGATAGGAGTGCACCCACTATAAATATAATTTTTTTAGACTCCCCACAGATAGCCTCACTAGGAAAGCGCACGCATATCAATCCCATGGCCTACCTACCTACGGGGTCTATGATACCGAAAAAAATAATGTTGAAAAATAAAAACGATACTTGTTAATAGGTAGTTTCTGAGTTGAGAAGCCCCGGCAGTGAACGAAATTGCCTCATGAGGCAGATGCATGCTACACATCGTAGCACGCGTCCTCGCTAGTACGAGGGGCTCGTATAGTAACCAGAACCGGCGATGTACCTGAAAAACAAATATCTCCTCATGTTTACACACGGAAGTAGGTTCTGACTACTATCAACACGTTCCACTGAAATAGTAGGCATCGCCAACCCTTTCCCATGGGGCCAGGAAGGTTCCTGGGAAATTTCTTTCGGGTTCGGGACAAAACCCGAACCACAGACACGACGCCCCCCCCTCCCCCCCCCGTTATTCCCCGCCCTTCACAGCGCTCCCACTACCGTCGCAAACGAAGCTGCCCAATCAATTCCTGGACCCAGGTCCCTTCCATTCGTGAACAACACAGCCCGACCTCCTAAAGGCTTTTTTTCCAAAAACCAAGAGCGAAAAAACAAACCCGGAGAACAACGAAAAATAAAAATCCAAGCTTCTTCCGCACCCGTGTCATTGTGTCACACTTGTGTCATTCTGTGCTCGGCTGTGGGACACCACAGGCCATCGCGGGGGAAGGAGACAACCCGGGGCGACAACCCTGCCAGGAAACATAATCAGCGCGAGGTATTGCCGCCGGTAGGGGCACCACCGTCTCCGGCCCGGTCTGCTTCAACCACCTCCAGCAGCTGCTCGTAGGGGGTAAACCGGGAGACGTCGACGCCGAGGCGGCCAGCCTCTTTTCCGAACTCGGCCACGTCCAGTCGAAGCTGTTGGATTATGGCGGAGGGGGGGGGGGTAGGGGGGGGGGGGGGAGGGTGAAGAGGAGAGCGAGCGGTTGTACGCGCTAGAAGACGTAGTCAGCCGACACCAACGGCATTTCCAACAACAACATTAACAGTAACAGCAACGGACTCTGCACGAACGACCAGCAGCAACCCAGCGGGCCGACGCATTCCCATCACCGTCCGCCATCCGCGTTATTTCACTCGCCTGCATCATAATCTTGTCCTTGTCCGACGGGCCTTGGTCGGCGGCTCCTGCGCGGGACCCCCTCCGTGCCGTCACCCTCCGCTTGTTGAGGGTGTTTTCCATTTGTCTCACGGTTAGCAGTAACTCCGATACAATTTCCAGGTACCTGGACGGGGGGCACGGCGGTATGGCGGGTCAAAGCGAGGATGGGTTGGAAGTTACCGTTTGCGGCACAACTTGTTCTTTTTTTGCGGGACAAATCCTACTCGGCACCATATTTTGCTGCAGTTCTTACTTGGCATATCACGTATTGTGGCTAAGGGCAAGACATTATAGCGGCACAAAATGCTACTCGGCATACCATTTTGTGGAACACAGTGAAAGTTGGTGGCACGTGAATACATTGCGTGAAACTCGCCGGCATGAACATGTTGAACTAATCAGCAACGATAAATTCCACGGAACAAAATACTACACACCCGAACGCCATTCTGCGGCATCAAGTTACAAATCTATCGGCACAGATTGCTACCTGCTGGCATACGATGCTTTGGTCGCTGGCACTACGATACTATCCGGGCTTCAATTCATCTCATCCGGCCTTCACATACGTGCGAGACACGCCGACGCGCAACGACATCTAAACTGTCTCGCCTACCCTTTCGGGAAACCGGGAACAAATCCCTTCAGGCGGCGGGAGGTTTGCTAACCCCGTTCCCGGCTGTGTTCCAGAACCCCCAGAACAAAATAATTCTACATTAATCATAATCAATATTGCGGGGGAACACAGGGGGATACCTGGCGTTTTCGGTTCATCGCGGGTTCTGCATATTACATATGCGTCCCCCGAAATAACGTGATTTTGGACGACAAAGTAAGGACCGTTTGGTGTTTATATTTTTACCCAAACGGTCCTTGAATTCAAGTTCAGGGCTAAACCAAAGGTTATATATTCACGAACGACAACATACCGACGAGTGCGCGCAAGAATCACCGTTGAAAAATCGCGAGCGTACAGGTTGTGGCAAAAGCTCGATAAAAACCAGTATCCCCCCAGAAAAACAGAATAGAGAGTTTTGGCGAGTTGGTCGAAGAAGCTGCGCCTTCGTCAGAACAAAGTCAAGTCACGCAGTGCCAACATGCAAAACTACTACCATGCGTACCTTGCACATATTTCGATAACAACACCATCTTTCCAGCCCCCGCCCCCGCCCCCGCCCCCACTCTTCGACCCCTGCTGTCCGCCGCTCGCCGAGCTCGCCCCCCATCTCGCGTCGAACTCCCGAAGTGCGCGGAGCACGTTGGGCACAAACGGAGACGGCCGCTGAGGCGCCGGCTTGTTCGTCATGCGGTAGGTGGCGGTGATGCCTTTCACCGCCTGAAACGAGAGGAAATCAAACAAAACAACACAACACGCCGAGCGGTAGAAGCAGAGCGTTATTAAACAGGAGGTATTTAACAAAATAAAAACAAAAAAACAAACAAAAAACAAAACAAAAATAAAATAAGAAACGAAACGAAAACGGAAACAAAAAACAGCTGTGATTGAGATCGAGGATTGACATCGAAGCTCATCTTTGCAAGCTGTGTGTGATACATGCGTTCATCGTACGTCTCGCCATCAACTTAAACCCCCCTTTATATAACTCGTAATAGGTTTCTCCTTCAGCTATCTTCTGGACACAGGTGTCGTCCTTGCCCCCCCCCCCCCCCCCCCCACCCCCCCGGTACATGCCTACGCTTTCATCCTTCATGGGGTTCAGCATTCCCACCGCTCGTCGATTTTCATCGAATTATGCTGACTCACGCTCTCGCGCTTTCTGCTCACCAACTTTTGTGCAAGAAAAAAGCCCCTACTTGTATGCACCAGGTGAATCTCGAACGCACGAAATTGATCTCTTAGCAGGCGTGCGGATCACCCACCAAACCACCTGGGACGCCGGCTGCGACACTCAACAGGTTTGAGTCGTACTGGATTGATTTGGAAACCAGGAGTACCAAAACAAAGAAAACAAGCAGAAAAAAAACGACCTCTGCGTACGTACCTGGCACTCTTCGCAAATATCAGAACCATATACCTGGTAAAGAAAAACGACCTTAAAAAACGAATAATTCAGGCTCACTTGTTTTTAGCGCAACTCTCTCCCCCCCCCCCCTCAACAAGCCGAGTCTGTTTTTTCCCATGAATCCCGAACACCAACAACAAACATAACCGTACCTCCAGCAGGATGAACACTGTACCTGGTAGTATATACCACTCTGTCTCATAATATTAGCACCCGTTTTACACTGATTGTTGAAAACGACGGGGCTTATGTTTCGGGACTGAATGGTAGTGCCAGGGCATGCTGTACCGGTCGCATGTAGTCTACAAGTGAGTCTTTTATCTTTTAGTCGTATTTTTATCGTGGGGTTTTGGTGCCCAACCATTTAGATGGGGGGGGGGGGGGGGGGGGGGTCTATTTTCCGAATCCGGGAAGACGAACATGGAAACCCTTCGAGCTTCTCTCCGGAGGCGCCCGCCTTGGTCGTTATGCCTCCAAACATCCCACCAATGCACACAAGTGGACGACGGTTACAAGTGCCCTTCAGCGCGAGTTCTTTCCTTGCGGCAGATACGATACTACCTTTGCGGCATGAGTCCGACGCCTCGAAACCCACGTTTCGAACACAGCAAACTTTTTTACGGGACAAGCTCAAGCTTTCCAGGCGCTGGCTGTCACCGAAATCCATCTCGCGGCCCCACCCCGAGGGCGCAGGGAGTGTTGAATCGGTGGGTGTTGGAGGTGACTGCGTTCAAAGCTAGGTTGTGTCTAACAACGACCGGGGATACGGGAGAACTGTAGGCGAGGGAGTAAAGAAACGAAAAAAAACAGCCATATAGACAGACAGACAGACAGACAGACAGACAGACAGACAGACAGACAGACAGACACAGACAGACACAAGCACATAAATACAGACACAGAAAGAACACACAGATGGAAACAAACTACAGACACACCTGCAGGATGGCCTTGCACTGCCCCGCCACCTGCGAGGTCGCCTCCCGCCACAGCCTCTGCACCAGCGGTCCCAACCCCCCCGCCGCCTCCGCCACCGCCTCGCCCACCAACTCCTCGGCGTCTCCCGGGGCCATCGCCCCTTGGCCCTCGCGATGCCGCTCTCCCGGAGCAGGTGCCGAGATTCGGCCGGCGGCGACGGTGACAAAGTCTGTCTTAAGGGCGCGGAGCAACCTGTCGTGCGCATGCATGAAAACAACGTGGATGGAAACAGAGGCATTTCTTCAACTCGGGGCGTCGGGGGAAATCGGTGCCGTCTCGGAAAAACACTTCCACAAAAAAAAGTGTGTGTGTGTGGGGGGGGGGGGGAGTGAGGAAATTGATTGAACATGTCGTGCGCCGACGATAACGGGTGGAGATGGAGGCATTTTTTTACGGGGGGCGGGGGCAATTTACGATTGTGGTAGACTTCAGGGAGCGAAGCGCTGGGATGCCCGAAAAATCAAGTTGCGGGCCGAAAACGGGAAGGGCGGGGGCGGGGGGGGAAATGAGAATGTCCTGATAATGTCGTGCATGCAAAAACAGGGGGTGCGATTGGAGGCGTTTTTGTTGGGGGTCGGGCTACCCTACGGCAGTCGGCGGGGCGCAGGGGGGAGAGAAGCGGTGGGATGCCTAAGAATCAAAGTTCCCGAAGACAGTGGCAACGGGAGCTGATCTCGTTTCGAAACGCGAAAATATCGCGGCCATATAGCCGACGATATGCATTAAAAAAACAAAAACGAAAAACAAATCTGTGTCGGAATGGGTGGGCATGCATGCGACCAATAATACATCGGAATGGGTGGGCATGCGACCAATAATACATCGGAATGGGTGGGCATGCGACCAACAATACATCGGAATGGGTGGGCATGCGACCAATAATACATCGGAATGGGTGGGCATGCGACCAATCATACCTAGTGTTGCGCTCGGGAGCTGAAAAAGCAAGGCACGCTCTGAAGAGACAAGGTCCAGCAAGTCCCGTACAGCACACATGACGACACACCCTCGAGGGAAGCAAGGCGGATGCTCTCGAAAAGAGAGCGAAGGTACGGGGGCGCCGAGCGACGCGTCTATGGCAACACTTCGACGGGATATTCCGAAGGCACGCCATTTTCGGCGCGTGTGCGGAAATGCCTCTACTATCAATACATCCTTTCCAAAAGAAACCCGCTTTCGGAGGGGGTGCCAAAAAATCGTCCGACGGGGTGCGTTATATTGCGTGTCTTAAGGCAGCGTCGAGACCGGCTCGTCTTCCGTGGGCGGCGCTCTACTGTAGTGCCTTTGATGCTCATCGGCCGACGGAAAGGGAGGGTAAGGGCTCGAGTCTTCCTCGAACCGGAGTATTATAGTGTGTGACCCAGGATCTGAGATACGACCGTCAATAGGAGGGAGAGATAAAAGGAGAGGCGAAGCTTTTGAGAGGGGATTAGAAGGAGCGAACGAACTATATGCGCCCGGACATCTCTTTTGGAGCCGTGATCCAGTTTTGGGGGGGGGGAATCCCTCGGAACTCTTACGGGGGGCCATGATAAATAGGACGAAGTATTGTTGTTGTAGTAAAACAGTAGGTATATATGTAGGTTTTTGTGTGAGATGTGTACTGCAGTAGTAAAACGCAGTAAATAAAGCAAGTGGATTTCTTGGGCACTTCCAACAAGAGGGGCTCTAACGAAGCTGCACCCGACCCTGCACACGACGCTTCCTGCCATGTGCTCCCGATGTAGATAACTCAGAGCAGGTGGATCCCATATCTGTGCATCTGTACCGCTGTAGCTCACGGTTCTGTGAAGTAGTCGCATGATCTGATCTACCGGGTAGGATACGCTTCCTGGGTTGGATCCATACCATACAGATCCTTCACAACATATATCATAACGGCGGGCTTAGGACCTAGATCTATCTGATCTGTGGATGAGATATATGATCTGCAGAGGGACTGACCTGGGTGTGTATACGTTTCCCAGTGCGTTGCGGTTTTGAAAAAAAAAGAATTACAATTTACTTCGAAAACAAAACAGTTGAAATGTGCTATACTATATTCATATCAATAGTAGAGACTGTACATATCAGGTGAACCGTAACACAAGAAAAGACATCTCTCTCGGAAGATGCGATGCTTTGGGAAGACACCGTCGAGACCTTTCCCAAAGACGCGCCGCACCTCGGCGTGTATTTACACTCCTCGCGTTCAACAAATCATCCTCCGGGGTTGTGAAAAAAAGATAAAGAGGCGTTTCACGCGCGGGCAATCAACCCATTTTGCTTCGAAGCTGGGCCAAAGCTATACGTCACTACCGCGCTGGCGGTTTCGGGTGGTTTGCCGAGAACGACACACTTTTCGAATCTTACACTGCTGCTGCAATGAACAGGAGTCTAGGTTTGGCTCTCTTAACTCCAGGTAATTTGTTCCCAGGACGCAGTCCCAAAGGAATTGAATAAGAAATGGGTGCTGCCGAAAACCACCACACACAAAGCGCTCGGGAGCTAAAAACAAAAAACCGTGCTTCCGAGCCGCACTCATTCTGCCTGAGGGAAATGCAGGGGGGGTAATAAAATAAGCTGAACAACTCCCGAACTCACATCTCGAGGCTTGCCGCAACTGGCACGATGTCGTCCGCGGGGAGGGCCATCACCGCCGCCGACCCGGCCCACGCCCCGATTCGCCCGATCCCCTGGAGGGACAGCCTTAAGAAGCGGTGGGCCAGGCACGGCAAAAACACCTGCAGCGACGATTGGCATACAGAGAGATGCGGGAAACAAGTGCGATGAGAAGAGGGATACACGGGGAACAGGTGCGATCAGGCAGTCAAAAGAAGCGACGAGCCAGGCATACAGTAGAAACACCCGGAGTGACGATTGGTAAATAGACAGCCTCGCGGAGCGGTGGGAAGCCAAGGCGCGGCAAGAAAACCTTAAGGAGCAGTGGCCCAGGCGCAGCTAGCAAACAAACAAAAAAACAACGTGGCGATTGGTGCGTAGAGAGATGCGATAAATTTAGGACGGCCAGAGCATGCCCTGCCGCAAGGTGCTGCGAAAGTAGTGGCGAAAAACAAACAAACAAAATCGCCCGCCAAAGGCGACCGCTTCAGAAGAGACGTGTCAGTGGAGCCAGGCTCGGGCAAAAGGTACCCGTAACGTCGAAAGAAAAATGCAAGGCGATACGAGGCGCCCGAGTACAAAAAAAATGAATACCATGGGCGAGCGTTTCGCTTTATCGTGGCTCGCGTGCATGACCTACGGCGATTGTTATTTTCATAGGCCTACGACCGGCGCGCTGGCAGGGCGTTGGAAACGTCGCGTTAGAAAAAATTGCGACGGCAAAAACCACGGACGAGCGTTTCGCTCGGCTATGGCTCGCGCGCGTGACCCGCATCTACTGCCATAGAGCCCAACACGAGAAACCCCCCGCCGAGGGTTTCGTACGGTCATTCGCGTGCTACGTGGCAGAAGCAAGCAGGGGATAACGTTCAACGAGTTTTTCCACGATGAGATGTACCATCTGACAAAGTTCTTGGCTCTCTCTCCCGACGCAACGCCACCGTTGGGTTGTACCTGTGACACCTCATCGTGCTCCGTCCCAGCGTTGCAGGGGTGTGAGGGTCTGTGGTCATACGACTACGGCCAAGCACGACATAAGAACACCCCCCCCCCCCACACACACACCTTATCGTCCCAGCACTGCATCAGGCAGCACCACGCCTCTCGAAACACTTGCTGCTCGAACGCCGGGCCCTCGTACCCCGCCTCTGCCCCCTCCGCCTCCAAAACGCCCCCGCTGCCACCGCCACCGGCACGCCCGCCCCCCGCCGAAGTAAGAGCTGCTTCGAGACGGGTTGATATCTCTCGCGACCTACAAGGGGTTGCACACAATCGAGGCGGTGGTTTGTATCGATTTGGTACGATACACTACTGTAGATAGTCTTCCTGTTTTTGGCGACTAAACAATGTAACAACAACAGCCAACAACAACCAACAACCACAACAACAACACCACCACCAACAACAGCGACAACATCGATACAGGGTTCGTGTTATGTTTAATAGACGGCGCGCGGCTTTGGACTGGTCAGGTTTCCCACGTAAGTTTTTTTTTTTTGTTACGAGGGAGGCCGGGGAAAGGGCGGAGATGAACCCCCCAAGGAAGGGAGTACGATCAGCATCTACTCGTATCGTACAGAAGAACAACAACAACAACAGCGGCAGCAGCAGCAGCAGCAGCAGCACAGCAGCAGCAGCGGCAGCAGCGTCTTTCAGACATAATAACAATATCAGCGGCGGCAGCAGCATCACAGTAGCACCCGCACCAGCAGCAGCGCAGTAGCAGGAGCAGCAGCAGCAGCAGGTGTGCATTCCATATCGCAGCACGATGCTACTAGTCGTACAGCAAAAACCCGTTGAACTCTGATATTGGGCGAAGAAAAAAAACATATTTGCAAGTTTAGTCAGATTTAGGTACCAGGGTATGTAAGATGAAAAAAAATCAACCAGGTATGTACGCAAAACCGTGAACACCAATAGATGGGATCGCCTTTCGTACATTTCCTGGAAACAGCGGTATTACAGTAGCTACGGTGTCATAAAAAATCCTCCTTGCAATGCGGAGAAGATGGTGACCACTCTCGGAAAAAAATACAAGGATGTTTGCGCATTAGAGATGCAGTCCCGTTTTTTTGGATACAGTCCTCAGAATTCGGAGTGGTTTGTCCCGAAAGCGGGAAAGCAGTTAGTCGTAGAAGGGTACGATATGAATACTAAACGGTTCGCGCATCTATCCAGGGTGTATCACCATGTCACCATGAATTAATACCAGCAGCTTCGATCGGTCGTCTCTTCGCGCATTTCTGAACATAATGGAACCCACTGCTGTTGTACGTAACCGCAAAATAATTACGAAACCTCCCGCGTAAGTTTACCTCTCCGTCCCAAAAAAGAAGGTGGGCTTGTATACTTCGAAGTACCAGGTAGTAAATAAAAAAAATATTGACTCAAGCGTCAAAAAATCTTCTTGTGTTCCACTCCGCCCCCAAACAAAAAACAGTTTGGTGTACCGATATTCAATCGAAGCGGTGATTAGAATTTGGAATGAAGCGCATTTCCGGGCAGAGTAAAAACAGCGTGAACCGTCACTCGAGCCCACCGTAATTGAAAGTAGATGGGAAGGTTCCAGCGGGACTTGAACTCCGCCACGCACGGTTGCGCCAGCAGCCTCTGCCGGATCCGCGGGCGCTTCTCCTCACCGCCAACGCCTGCCAACCTCTCCAGGAACTCCATGCAGAGCGCGAAGTTTTTTCGCTGGGCCGCCACCATTCCGGTGGCGAAGATGGCCGATAGTCGAGTCATCAGCACCTGCCACAATAATAAAAAAAATCGTCATCTTCCCAATTTTCTTTTTTTTTTCGAATATTTACGAAGTACTAGGTTACGTTCAGTAGGATGCATAAACAACCACACCCGGCGGTATATTCCCGGGTATGTATCACGTACCCGTACCCAGAGCTTCTGTGAGTTTTGAGACTTCCATACCCGTACCCGGAACTTCTGTGAGTTCTGCAAAACTTCCATATACGTATACGGATAGCCGTGCCCTAAACCCACACAAGCTTTACAGAACAGAAAAAATTGAAAAATTAGCGCACGACGACCACGATTTACAAAAAAAAAACAAAAAAAGCCTAAAGAGCATTATTGATACTGCATAGGGTCGCGATCGATTTTCAGCGCTCGGCTTCTGTCGACGGCGGTAAGGAGGAATGCTCTCTCTTTGTTCGGCGTGACATTTGGCAATCTTTCTCCGTCCTGGAGAAATCGTGTGCCGAAAAACAATCGCAAGTCTGTGCGTTCTTCCCCCCCCCCCCCCCCACGCCTACTGTACGCACGCGTACAAAACAAACAAACAAAGGAACAAACAAACGCATTACTGTAGTAGGAATGGAAGCGAAGCGAAAGGGCTATAAATAAACGCAAATAACGAGAGGGAGAGAGAAAGAGCAAAAAGGGAGAGCACTGAAAAAGGAAATAAATGGAAATTAAATGCCACAAAGGGTGAATGAGAGCGTTAAGTTTCCGAGGAATTTTTGTTCGTTTATTTGTTGTTGTTGTTGTTGTTGTTGTTGCTGCTCTCACATCAACTCATGTTCAAAATCGTGAGTCCGTGAGTATACCTCGGAGGGGGGAAAAAGTGGAGCGGAAGAATATCTCAGGGGGAGAAAAATAAAATAAAAAATTAAATGGTACCAGGGTACAAAACAAACAGGCAGGTACACACCTCAAACAAGAAAAAGTGAAATGCTTGCACGAGCTGCAAACCTAGGCTCCTTGGTAATCAGGACCCACCGTGAAGATGGGGGTAGGGGAAGAGCTCACTTTCCCTTCTCCTCGTTTTTCGTTTCGTTCCGTTTTTTTAATCGCATGTACACATTTGCTGCCCGGTTGTAGCGTAGGTTGCCGGTCGTGACGAGTAGCGCTTGCACCATTAACATACCGGGCCACAGGGTACACATTCTTCCGTACTAACAGCTGGTTGTTACGAGTAGCATTACATTTTCTGGTCGATAGGTTTATCGCGGGGCTGGTCGTCTGCGTTCGTCACGAAAGATGGCACGTGTTATAGATAGAACACAGCCAACACACGCATTTTCTAATGACAAATGGCCCAAATACGAAAAAAAACAAAACAGCAACAACAAAGGAAAACGGCCGCGTCCCGCTACGCGGTCGACGATAAAACAAATCACCATTTTTTGCCACTGCTGAAGCGATCCAACTCTTACTTAGTCCGAGCGGTTCATCGCCAAAACTTGCGTAATTTTTTTAATTTCTACAGGGTTTCCTAGTCTAATTCGAGGCATTTCATAGCGAAAGCACATGCGTATCGGTTTCCTACCCAACCCTTCTAGTAACACTGCAGTCCCGGTTTGGGCGCAAAGCAATATGATTCCAAGTAGTTTGTCCCCAAACGGGGTTGCAGTTTACCCAACTGTAAAAAGGTTAAAAAAAAAATCGAGTTGATAGGCCATCGATCCGGGGGCTCAGCCGTAAAGCGGTGTCCTACGCCAACCGCACCACGTATAACCCGATACGTGCGAGTAACCCAATACGTTCGAGAATTGTGCCGCAAAAAACGGACTCTGCCCTCAAACATGGTTGGGATCTATTCGGGGTCAGAGGAAAGCCCCCCCCCCCCGCCCCCCGGTTTGCCACCACGCCAAAACGCTTTTCGCGCGTCAGAGAGATGACGACGTACACATAGCTAGCGCATTCAGATCCTAGCAGCCTCTGCCGTCGTGTTACGTTGAGCAGAATCTCAATATCACTCTGTCCCAGAATATAGTGATATTTGAAACACTAAAACGAAAACAAAGCGGACCCTATGTTATGGAACGTGGAAGTGTGGTGAGCTCAAGCTTTTAGTTTTACCAATCCGCCGGGGGATAAAAACAAAATAAAAATAAATACAAAAAAATAAGCAAAAAATAAATAAAAAATAAATAAAAAAGCAAATATCCAACCCAGGGAAACCTCTCTTCTTCGAGCATGAGCTACCGTTGTGTACCCAAATATAACTAACTTTTTCACTTAGTTTTAGTGTACAAAAGTTCCTTACATTTGCGGACAGAGTGGTACAGTAGATCAAACCGGGTCGGGAGTCAACACCTGTCCTGAGGTGCCTGGACCCGCCAGTCGGGAATTCGATAAATCTGTCCTACCTGGTACACGTGTGAAAGCACTGGGCAGTGCGTTGCGTGTGCTGTCCACACATTGAAATGTTCTTTTCTATCCAGCTTCATCAGTACACCCAGTGCCCCTCCTGAATCCTTATCCTACAGTAGAGATACACTGTTGCTGTGGTAACAGACTATGAGACAGAGGAAGACCAAAAATAAAACTAAACTATGGCAAAAATTCAAGGGTCAAGCAAGTGTAGAATCCACGCAACTGGGGTGAGAGCCCGCCCAGGGGGTCCACATACATCTTCGGCCCCTCTGACTGCGTCAAATTTGACACCCGGTACGTACGTACATGTGTACGAAACGCGGTTCCTGAGTGGGTGCTGAGGTGCTGTAGATAGATACCAGTAGCCGTACCGCAGTAGCGGTCTCTCTATAATGCCGGTCGCCGCTAGATACAGCGCCTATAGTGCCGGTATTGGCGCAGAGGGTGATAGGGGATTTTTTGCCAGTGCGGTAGCGCCGGTTGCCACTATATATAGTGCCTATAGTGCTGGTATTGCTGTCTGGCGCATACCAGGTACGATATCATGCAGGCACTACGTTGTCCTGCTTTACCTGTTGCACCGGTCGCCAGACCCCGTTGCAGACGAGGTCGACCGGGAGTGGTGCCGCGTCAACCCCCCCGTCCCCCTCCCCCACTTTCTCGCCCGCCTCCGCCCGACGAGATCGGTCCAAGTCCGCGGGGGTCGCGAACATCTCCTCCGCAAACTCCACAGCATCTCCGGCCACCTGAGAACAAAGAAAAAAAAAAAAAAAAAAAGACGGGGCGGAAATCGAGGCACGGAAATAATAGGACCGGGACGTCGTATGTCCACACACATATAGAAGCACTTACTTAGATCTCACTCTCTGAGCGAGCGTGGTCGGTTGGTACATCCCTGGTCTCTCAAGAGCTCAGAGCTCCCACTCCGAAACCGCCTCCCTTCATTACTTCCCGGACCTTTCCTGCGGGTCTTTGTTTTTCTCCCTTTCTCTTGGCACTCGCGGTGCTTTCTTCCTTTTTTCTTCTTTCGTTTCGTGTGCGTGTGTGTACTCCGACTTACGGCACCGCGGGTGAGTCCGGCACCGTCGCGGGTGTCAGCGGGTGCTGGCGGGTAGAGGGGGGGTCGCAAGGAGCGCGGTCGCCGTTTTTTCGTGGCTAGGCGTCGTGTGTGCCTCGAGACACAGAGGGATGCATGAATGGGCTCTGTCTGGCCTCCATTTGCGATGTTTGACAGGGTACGTACGAGTTAAAAGGGTCATTTGGCATTGCGAGATGATATTCAAGCGGTGCTTAATTTTGCGACCGGGCTGAAAATCACAAAGGGAGGTACCCAGTCTGAATAACAGCGTTATTGAGCTGGCGAACGACGGCCACAGCGAGCACCGGGCTTAACGAGAGGCGGGCGGCGGGGCTCACTGTGGCAGAGAGTAAGGAAAACTTTACCCGGACAGAATCTGTGGCGAGGTGGTCGCGAAAGGGGCGGGCGGTGTACGAGGCTGAGAGAGAAGCTCTGCTGTACGATTTCTTTATTTTTTTTACCTGTGCAAGATGTTACAATCAGACAGAAAAAGGTTTCGTGAGGGGACGGGGATTGTTATTTCTTCCCAATTTTTACGGTTGCATTTTCATTGTTTTTGCGGTGCTTCTGTGCCGTGCTGTGCTTTCGCTTTCGTACCGCAGTACATACAGCAAGCATATCAAAAGAGGGAAAGGATTACCCTACCTCGGGTATGTACGTACGTACGGCATGTAAGCGAGCGTAGAGGGCGACGTACGTCCGGCAACCGCCCGCGACGCGAAGCGTATGTGGCGTCCGAGCTGTTTTCTCCTGAAGCATGGCGGCAAGACTCTTGGCATTATCGAGTAGCCAGCTTGCAACTACGATCGAACATGCAAAAACTATACCAGGGTACGCAGTATTCAATCATGGACTGCTGTCCGCTTGGCATAATAATTTGATGTATTTTTCCTTCCTGAGCTAAGCGCCTTGTATACATATATCTATACAAGATTCCCCACCGGGGCGTGCCTAGGGGAGTGGCGCAAGAAATGATTTGTTAATAAACGCGATACAGAACGGTCGTCAATATTATCACTATATTAATCGAGAGGATGAGGTGTGTTAATAATAACTATTAATAGGTAAATTATTATCTATTTTCCGAATTCGGGGAGACAAAAGAATACTCGTCATTCGAAATACCTGCACACCTGTCTGTTTAGAACTGCATTAACTGCATCCACCCATCATTAACGTGAAGAATACACTCGCATATTTTTTAGGACATACTATATGTACGTTTGTGGATGCTATTAATACTACAACAATATTATCGAGGGTATACAGGTAGTAAGTGGATATTGATCCTGAACAGTGACTCGCGGCGATCAATTCAACGATGCTTGCGGCTCAAACGTAAGCACAACAAGTTGCGCGAGGTAGTGGTTGCGACATGATGATACTTTGTGACCGGCAGAGTAAAATCCAGCACAACATACAAAATATATTCCCGCAAAATAAATGTTGTGGAGGTCTTAGTCCGGTGGGCTAAAGGTAAAAGGATAACCTATCGCCTACCCAATCTAAGCCTCGTAACAGAGAGTACTCGCAGTAAATACTCCTCGCGGTACATATTCACGAAACACTGCCGGTGATTCAAGTATTCGAGTTGTCTCCAGCGAAAGTAATTTGCCCCAACTCCCACTCGTCGAACCATCTATCTGTGAGTGATTTGTGCCGAACAATGGGCCTGAGAATTGTCGACACGGTACTCAGACGGTCGAAGTATACTTCGTACTCCAAGTATTACTGAACATATTGAGAGTATGCAGTACGGACACTATTAATGCCAACGGACGAAACACTTAAAAAGTATACCTGGTACTTGCAGTACCCGCATCAGTACAGAACCTCGAGATGCTTGAAGCACTCATACTGCGAGAAAGCACGAAGTACCTACAGTAGTTTTGTCTCGAACATATTTAGTCCCAAGTATTGGGAGCAACTAGCTGTGAAAGGTTGGGGTAAGTACGCACGCCACACATGAGCGCGCCCAAACTCCGCGGTCTTCCTTGCGTAAAAACACACAGCTTACTTGTAGTACGTATAAACAGTGCCTGGTAGGTCATAAAAGCAAGGTGGATGTACCGGTACAAAATAAAAGGAAAGGTGAAAATGAACAAGAATCGTGGATGGTGAGAGGGTCGAACCCCGGTAGCGCATATAGAATCAAGTGCAGGTTAACACACTTATCACCAACTATACATGTACCAGTATGTTTTTTTCGTCATGTAAAACACATTGCAGGATCTTTTAGAGTAGCTTGTACCGCTGTAAAATGCCATGCTATAAGATACGGCAGCAGAGGATACGCGTACTGCGACAAAGGAACGTGTACTGCTGTGCTCTTTCAACTGGCTCTAGGATATATCGGTCAGCAGTACGCAGGACACACAACAGTCAGTAACTACTGCTGTAAGTATTTTTGCACGAATGCTGCTGTACACGATGCTACGACCGATTGGTTGTACTGGAAGCGACGAATGTACACGATCCAGGATCCAGGGATCGGTAAGGAGCTAAAAATGCCGGCCTGGCTTTGTACGTTCAAAAGTAATATACAAAATATGGTACTTGGAAAGGCAGATGGTGAAACACGGACGGCAGGCTCCGACAAACACAACGAGCCACAGCCATACTGCGCATATGGGTGTGTCGCACTCGCACGGCGAGTGGGCGGCAGCGTTGGAACGATGAGATCTGCGATTGTCTGTTGGGTACCTGGTGTGAAGAAAACAGGCGACAATTTAACGATACGTACGTACCAGATACGAAATAATGCCTCTCGTATCGAAACCAGGGAAATCGTCTTATCCACTCCCGCCGAAAACAAAAACGTTGAGCGCCTGCCACGCGCTCCAGAGTGCACGCATCGCGCCGAGACCTGGACCAATGTGTCCGGCCGGGCTTCATGTGCCCGAGCGTTTGGTGTTTTGCCGAAAAGTGCTTTGTAAGAAGAGAAAAAAGTTGGCGAAAGTTCGAAAAATTGACAAAACATACGCGTACCTATAGGTACACCTCAATACGATATTGTTGGCCCTCTGCTCTCAGCGCTCCTCGTTCTTGGCACGTTTTTTATTGCCTTGTCCGTGCTAGCGCGAGATGAGATTCACCTCACGGGACGAAACTGCCTCACCGTGATCCCTGATCCCGACTGTCTGTGTCGGGGGCGGCCTCGCGAGTGCTTGCGCCGTGCTCTGGGTGCCGGCTGGCCGGGTGGGAGTACGTCAGCTGTGAGTTGGACGAGTTGAGTGGTCAATATTTGATTCATTATACAGTCTCCGTGCCCTCGTTGCCGGCAGCAGAGTGGCCGATACTCGATCTATCACAGTCTCTTGGCCAAAGATTTTGGTTGATGGCCTACCTTTGCCCCGTCGGGCCCCACCTTTGGCCCGTCAAGCCTTCTTCTTGAGACATACTAGTTTGGAGCACTGGGATGTCGTTGACGGCTGTCCGTCAAGGGGCAAATGTGCCGTCAGCCGAGATCCATGCTCGCTCGTGACGGTAAAAATATGATGTTCATGATGCCAGCATTCAGATTGGATCTCTTCTCCTTTGGCCGAAACGGGAGAGGGCGCATCCTCCGCGGCTTTCGACCAGCTCAGGGCGGCAGGAGTGCGGGGAATATGGGCTGGGGTGGCCGGTCTCATGGATGCTCCGCCGGTGCTTGTGCGTTGAGGGTTGGGCGTTCAAGGAACGAGTGTCGAAATTCCGATTCGGGCTATTTTACGTGTGAAAGCACGAATTTAGCGCAAAAATGTTGAGATTGGTAGGCAATATGTAGCATATGGTGGCGAAACGAAGGACACGAGCCTCTTCGGCTTCTGTGCATGCCGGGCGACCAGACTCCGTAAGACAGAGAGGACGGGTTCTTTGGTGTCAACCGAATCGGACGAGGCTACGCCGCCGCGGGACGAGCGGTACGGTCGTGGAGGTGCTAACGGTGTCTACGAAAAACAAAAGGTACGCACAGCAGCACTGGCGGACAGCAATGGGAATGGCTAGGCTAGTCATTCCCCTTGGCGGACAGTGTCACATGTATCGTGGGGTTTTGTTTGTGTTGTGAAGGCGTTTTGTATTATTCTGCCAAGAAAAAGAAGAAGTTAAGAACGAGTACAAGTATGCCTGTATGTGCGCGTTACGCTCACCCTGCAACATGTTTCGTTGCTGACCCTCGAGAGTATGCTTATGCCTTTCCTCGTCGTGCCCATTGCTGTAGAGACGGCCTCTGCCACGCTCGCGCAGTGCCCAGACGGGGCGCGAGAAACATCTCAAATACGCCAGCTGTGAGTTTGTACTAAATGCATGAGTGGTCCATACTAAAATCCGTGAACCAGTCGAGTGGTCAAGACTGAGTTCGACGAGTAGAGTGATCGATACCCAATCCTGAAAGCTACCAGTACGTGATTTATCACAGATTTTGGTTGACGGCCTACCTTTGCCCCGTCAGGACTGCCTTCGGCCCGTCAAAACGTCATTCGAAATACTGTGGTTCATGGCTACTGCGGCTGCTCCTGCCGCTGTCACGCCGCTGTTCTGGTGCTGCTGCTATATACGTGCTGCTACTGTTGTGCTGTTCTACTGCGGCTGCCGCTGCTCTTGCCATGTCTGCGACATGTTTTTGCTGCTTCCCCCCCCGTGTAAGCATGGTGATTATGCGAGCCATACCCTCTCGGTGATATGTCTCCGCATCTTGAAGCTGAAATACTGATTCATCTGCTTCGGGAGCTGTATGCACGAGTGCCGTCTCGTAATTGATATTTTGTTTGGCATCTCGGCGGAGGTCTCGTGCCGGCGTAGGTTTCGTACGATACGTACCTGTACGCTGTGCCGCTGCTTCTGCTTGCTGCTGCTGAGTTTCCTTCCACCAACGTATTCGCCGGCGCTTCGTACTGTCGAGATGTGCTCGATCGACTGCTGCTGCTCAACTAACTCTTTTGTGGCTATCTGCATACGAAGTATACAGTACGGGCGCCGAGCGTCCCGTACATAGTACTTTGCAGTCCTGCTTGCTGCTGTACGAACGAGTGATATGTTGTTGTGCCCCATGAAATGTTTTTTTTTTTTTTTGCGTTTCCAGCATTCTTTCTTTTCACTGATTTTTCTTAAAATTATTATGCACCCCTTGGCAGTACTAGGCGTTGACTACGGGAGGGGGTGGCACAGTGATCAGACGCCACGAGGGACAAAACAAAAAGCACATGACCACCAAGGGTGCTCGACTAAAAAAAGAGAAAACGACCTACTGTGGTGTACACCCCTTCCCAGCGTCAAAACGAAAAAACAAAGAAACCAGAGCGTACGGATTCTGTGGGCGCAAACTACCAAAAGCGATTTTTACTTGGTTTTAGTATACCCCCACGCCCTGCCTGGGCCTCGAAAATGGGGAATGGGGTGTATTGGGAAAGTTGCTTTCGCTGGGAAGAGGGGCATCGGGATTGTTTTTTTTCTTTCTTCGTGGACCCCTGTATCCCCCTACAACACGTCTCTACACGTACACTAGCACACACCAAATATTGGTTCTGATGGTATGTTCTCCCGTGATCAGTAGGTACATCTGTCGTGAGTTTGGTGTGTTGGTCTGGTCCTCAGAACGGGCGCGGTCGAAGCACCACACGCAGATTTGGCAAAAATACCACGGTATGATTCTTCGACGGGAATGTCATCTTTGTGTCAGAGCCGACGCGCCCTCGGACAGATTCGTCGATCAATAGCCTTTTCAAGGCAGATATATCATCTATTCCCGATCTTGTACGATATGTATGATCTGTATGATCTAGCTCATGTTGCCGGGTGGGACCCGCATACACCCTCACCTCACCATCTACAGCAAGTAGCACATGTTTTCACTAGGTTTGATCTGTGTGCTATGCAGATCCCGCGAAACCAACCTCTCACAAAAGGCAGGCGAGGAACTGCGAAGATGATCTATCTCTGGATAGATAGATCATGATATGTGCGAGGTGCGCCTGTTTCTAAAATCAGATACGAGCAACCACCCCCCGCCCTCCCAAAGAACAGCGAGCACACCTCTTCGACGTATGCGATAAGCTCGTCCAGCAGCTGTGCCAGCCCCCTCCCGGAGCCTCTCTCGCCCCCGTCGAGAGCGCCCTGGGTGAACCTCGCGTCAAGAAACGGCTGCATGATAGCTCTGCCGAGGCATGCCAGAAGCGGGGCAGACAGAAACGGGGGGGCTCAGTATCAGGGCGTTTGGTAGATGCACGCAAATAACGTGGCCGATGTTAAACACATTTCCACGCGTACTATCATCGGGTTTAACCCTTTTTGAACCGCAGTCCCGTTTTGGGGACAAACCAGTCAAATGCTAGGTAGGTTGTCCCAAAAAACGGGACTGCGGTTCCAAAAGGGTGAACCGGGGGGGAGGTACACAAGCCGCACCATATCAACCCCGCGTCGGGAAAGGGCCGCGTATATAGCCCCGCCAACTTTGTAGAAAGAGACCGAGCGGCGAGAGTAAGCTCTTGGGGATCGACAACGGCAGGCATGAGACTCGCGGCACGACAAACTAGACTCCTGCACCAACTCTGGCACCAACCCAGAACCTGAAGGAGGTAAACAGCAACCCGATAACACAGAGGCTGAGGGTGCCGAGACAGACTAAAAGCCACCCCCCCAAAAAAACCTCCGCGTTAACTCCACCAATATTCTTCATCCCAGTCCACCACTTTATTCCATTTTATTCCATTTTATTCCATTGCATTCCATCATTCCATTCCACGGCCCGTATTTCACCCTGGGGTCTGCGAAACCACCAAGCCACAAAAGCGGCAAAAACAATTTCTGACGCGTTTTTTTCCAGCCGGCGAAATAAAAAAAAGAAGGAAAAAAAAAAACACCTCACCTGGTGAACTGCTTCTCCGCTTCTATCCCGCTCCCTAGAGCCGAAAACGGCCTCAGGCAGCTCAGCAGCGCCTGACGCCTCTTCTCTTTGAAGGCCCTCCCCCCAATCCCCCCCCCCACCCCCGCCCCCGCTCCCGCCCCTGCCGACGCCTCCGCCGTATTGGACCCGCCCATCGCCGTACCGAACACCCACTCCTGTCGAGGCTTCAGCAGGCAGGCGAATTCGGACCGCAGCCGGCGCGTGATCTCGGCCTCCACGCGAGACGCCCTCGAGGACAGGCCCCTTACGAGGGACGTGGCGTCGGGGTCGCCTGCCCCGCTCGCTTCGTCTTCCGCGGCCGCCTGTTCGTGTGTGTGTGCGGCGTGCGGCCAATCAAAAGATGAAAGATGAAACTGGAAAACAATCTGAAAAAACAGACCAGTAATAATAGTATATACCAGGTATACGAAGTATACATGTACTTGTATAAACCAGGTACATGGGTAAAAAAGAAGCGAAACGTCTACCTGGTACTTTTAGGGGGGGGGTTCCTCGCTTGAAAAGCTTTCTGCCTCAATACGTCCAGTAGCCGTTTTGGACAAAAAAACGCGGAAAAAATAGCAAACCGACCCCTAACATTCCGAACGCCTCTTCCTAGACTAGGTATGCCGACTTGACATCGTAAAGCACGTTTGCGGTATTCCGACAAAATTGGGTCAAGGACCCCAGGCGGTCAGAAACGATTTGGCCAAAAACGATTCCACCGCTAATATCGGCATCGATATCGACTTTCCTTCGATAACTATTAATATCACAACTAGAAGCCCAGTTCTGCCAATCGTGCTACCGGAGTACCGTTGCCACGCGCGAGATGCGCTGCTACCGAGGCACCAATCAGCGCAGAGAGAGACGGAATTCCGTTTCATACAAGCTTACTTACATGGACCGAAAACATAACGAGAGGATTAAAACACCCGCAAATCGGCGTGCTTTACGAAGACGAGAAAAACCGCAGAGTACGCACATGAGGGAAGGGTTTCCACGCCTGCACGTCGGCGTTCATCATAAGGGCGCGAAAAAACGAAAACGAAAACATGAGGTAAGAGTTTCTACGCCTGCAGGCCGGCCATCATCGAGGAGGTGCAAACATCAAACGACATACAAGAGGTTTCGTGAGGACCAAACGACCAGGAAAGGGTGTCTACACCTGCGAGTCGTCGTCTTTCTGACTGCATAAAATACATCGAAACCAAGCAATAAGGCATACGGGAAGGGTTCCCACACCTGCAAGTCAGCATTCATCATGAGGGCGTAGTGCGCCGCCCGCTCCAACAGCGCGCACTCAGCCTCCGCGTGAGAGGCCGCCTTAAGCTCCTCCTCTTCTTCCTCCTGTCCCCCCTCCACCCTTCCTTCAGCTCCTTCGCCCTGGGCCAGCGCAGGCCCCTTCTTGGGTTTCGGTTCGCTCTCCGGCGCGGCAACAGCAAGCCCGGGAAACGCCTCCAGCAGGTCGGGGTCGTCGAAACCCTTCACGCGGAGAAAGCGGGGAACGTCGGAGGGTGCAGAGCACGCGGAGCGAGAGGGCACACGGCGAAGCAGCGACCAAGCGACAGAGCAGAGCCGGGCGTTTTTGAACTCAAAGCGTAGGAAAAAGATGTCGGACAGATCACGAGCTGGAAAACCAAGAGTTGCTAGATATCTCGTCATGATACATTTGTTGCGGGAAGGGGCAGATATGGCAAGTAGCGACCGAGCACAGAAGTAGCCGAGCGGGGTGGGAGCGTCCCAACACATCGAACAGGTATCGACTTACGAACCGACTACCTACCCTGCAAGCGGAACGCCCGCGAGAGAAGGATGCTCGCGTTCAGCCGCACTAGTTTGTTCAAAAAGCGGCCGTCTTGCGCGTTCGGCCGCTTGCATGCTGGTGCGTTCACGCTCAGCATAACGCATTCGAAGATGTAGGTCGGCAACGCGTCGAGCACCATGCAGCCCCACAGCACCATGGAAGCATCTATTGCCAGAGCGTCTTCGTTCGGGCATCTGTGTTCGGCACGCTGGCGTTCGGCCCCGTACGTGTACGGCTACGGGTCCAACATGACGCGCCACCCCAGGTCATCCGCGAGAGAGCATGTGGTCGCCTTCATTCTGGTGCTTTGCATTTCACGCGATACCTATATGGTTGGGATGCTACCTCGAAATTTACCGTAGCGTGACACCTGTATTCGGCTGGGGGGCCACCATGCCATTTTAGCGCGATACCTACTACACAAGCTAGTGGATAGGCTATGAAAAGGCATCTTCCACAATCCCTAACCCTAACCCTAACCCTAACCTTAACCCCACGGCAAGTGCCATTTTTTTCTCCTCGAAATGCGACAGCTGTCGAGCGTAACGAGGGGGGGGGGGGGCGGGAGAGAGTTAAGCGCATAAACACCACAACGACACGGGCAGCCACCCACAAACACACACGCACACACGTACCAAGTACAGGCGCAAGACACAAAAGCTCACGAAACAACTATTACGGGGGACCATAGTTAATAGGTAGGACCTATGGTATACATAAAACCTATATATTTAACCATTTTTTAGTAACAATATTTAGTCCTATTGACTACCAGGGTATGGTCCCCCGTAGTAACACGTACCGACGCAAACACACCCACTTCCTACACACACAAACACGGCAACCGCGGACAAAACGCATATATACATAAACCAAGCAGGCGCGACCAAAACTCATGGACAAATACACAAACATCCAGACGTACCGGTATACACACGCGAGTAAAACAGCGCATAGAGCAGAAGCGAACACAACACACGGAAGAAACACGCACCTCGTCTTCCTCGTTTATGTCCAAAAACGACCGACCGCTCGCCCCAGCGACCGCGCCGTCGGTACCGCCGCCGACAGCCCTGACATCATCCATCTCGTCCTCCAGACGGTCGGCGCCCCTGTCGCTGATGCCAAGAACGCTTTCGGCGGTTTCAAGTGTCGACATGAACCTGAGAGAAAACGAAACAAACAAAAAGAACAAGCGATTCGTTGGAGAAGACCCGCGAGAAAAGCGGCGGAATGTTGCGTGAAACCGGCCGATGGTTTCGAGGTTCGGCATGAACCTGAAGAATAACAAGACAAGAGGAGGCGTTTACGTTCCATTTTTGTTTTTCGTTCTGTTTGGTTGTTTCGTTAGTTTGCCTCCTCCATTGTAGTTGCCCTACTTCACCAGCTCCCTCCTTTTCGTCATTCAGATCCGGGGCTATATAGCGGACCTCCCCTCCCCCCTCCCCCCTCCCCCTCCTGTTCATCACGGTCAGAGATAAAATTCGCAAGAAATGCGGCGGGGGTCTTGTATGAGGTCGCCGGTTCCAAGCGTGGACTCAAACGATTGAAAAAAAAACACAGGAGGCGTTTTGATAGAGAAGACTTGCAAGGAATGTAGCGGGGTGCTCTATGTCAACTCAACGGTTTCAAGCGTCGACATAGGAAGAAACAAGACAGAGATGAAGCATTTACTGTAGAGGGAGATACATGCGAGGGTTGCAGATTATGAGGCAGGTTTCAAACCCAACATAGCAAAGGCAGAGGGATGGCATGGCGCCAACGTATTGCTGCAAGCGCCAACAGGCGCTAAGCACCCCACGCATCGCGGGGTGGACCCTTTTTCTCTCCACCTACTCCATTCCGGCCGCTGTCAAATACACTTGGCACTTCGCAAACACCTAAGACAGGACAGCGAAATAATGCGGCCACCAAGCGCTTCGAGCACCATCGCTGCTGCTGTAGCAGGGAGCGTATGGTAGACAAACCCTATCTGGTTCATGCTTCAAAGACTCATCCAACCACAGGCGGAAACAAACCACACTAAACTGCACAACGGTAGGCGCAAACGGCACATCGTACCCTGGGCATCGCCGGACAAGGTGCTTCCTCTCCAAACACTTTAAACAGCGTTACAATGTTCATGTACATCAAACTTACCACGGGAGCGTTTGCACAGCGAACAAAAGTCAACAAGAACGTCAAAAACGCCAACCGCATACGAAACCGGACAGATTTGTCAATTTTCAAAAACATCAAGAACGAGAAAACCCCCGAAAAAATCGAAAACAAAACTCGGACATCGTCGGCGAACGGACAGAACACGCAGCAGGTACTTGAATACAAAAAAAAGCAGACGGGGGAGGAGGAGGAGGAGGAGGAGGAGGAGGAGGAGGAGGAGGAGGAGGAGGGGGAGGAGGAGGAGGAGGAGGACGAGGAGGAGGAGGAGGAGGAGGAGGAGGAGGAGGAGGGACGACCATAACCCTAAGCCGGAAAAAACCCATCGTACCTCAGACATCGCTGGATAGACCTCTTCCTCTCCCGCACCGCCCTCCTTTCCTCGACCTTGGCTTCCAGTCTCACCGCCTCTATCTCCGCACAAGCGCGAAGACCGGAGGCCCTGGACAGCAGCCTTGAAAACGGCGAAAGCGGGGTGGGGCGTGGTGGGGTCGAGCGGGGCGGGAGGGGGTGTGGTGGGTAGGACGCAGGGGTGGCGGTCAGGACAGGGGTGACATTGACAGGGGAAGCGAGGTTGCGGCAGAGATAAGCGTCGGGAGTGTGGGGCGGCGTAGGGGTGGGGTTGGGGTGAGTCGGGTGTGGGGTGGGGCGGGGCGCGGTAGCCTGGAGTTTGGCGCAGTACCCTTCACCGGGGTGTTTCCAACCTCACCACCATGAAATGTGCTGCTACCAGTAGAGGCGGTCCGAGGTTTAGCAGATGGAAACGTGAAACGAGCAACGGAGCGGCGAACTCGCACTCGGGTTGAGGTTGCCCCCCTGGTAGAGGTATCTCGGGTGGGAAGGGATGGGGTGAGGTGAGGTGGGGGTGGCGGTGGAGGGTGGAGGTAGGGGTGGGGGAGTAGGTAGGGGCTTATCTTTCTGCCTGCCCGTTGGCGTGTGACGTCGCCTGTCGTTCGTGCTGTGGGGGTGTGGGGGTGATCTATCTGTCCATCTGTCTGTCTTCCGGGCTGTATGCGTTTGTCTACCCCCCCCTGTCTGCCTGCGTAACGCCGACGAAGTGTCAACTCTCCAGCCTGTGCGTACGATCGCGGCACCGGAGACACCCTTGCCAGAAAAGCATATCTCCCGTCTTTGACCCACCACCACCCAAACGTAACCCCATAGCAACAACACACAGACGTCACGTCGGCCTCAGACAATGAACGTGCAAATCACGCTCACGTGATTTGCTCTTTGTGGGAGGGGGGGGGGGGGGGGGGGGGGGCGTACTCGTTTGTTGCTTGCCTTAGTCATTTGACCATTGACCACGCATCGAGGGGGGGGGGGGGATTGTTTTTTTGTGCGGAGGGGGAGGCGGTGCGGGATTTTTCCTCAAGATCAAAAACTGTCAAATCCGGCAAATGTTGGTGATTGAAATCCCACCTGGCCATGGGGTCCTTGAGATCGGCGACCTTGCCCCCTACTCCGCTAAGCTTCGTGGACACCAGGATGAAGTCGGCGTAGTCGCGGTTGATGAGGTCGAACAGCTCCTACGGCCACCAGAGAGCAAGGAAGCACACACGGGACAAGACGAGATGAGACGAGAAATGCGACAAGAGAATATATGTACGACCTTCCGCTTGAGCTGGATGAAAAAAACAAAAAAAAACTTTGGAAATTTCATGGTGTACACCAGCAAAAAGTTCGCTATGATATCGTAGCCGCGATTCATCAGGTGCGGTTGATCAGGTCGAGCAGCTTCTACGGTCACCAGAGAGCAAGGAACGCAAGACAAGACGAAGCAAGACGAGAAAGACGAGAGCCGAAACAAAGGAAAGGTCGAACCTTCCGCCTAAGTTGGAAAAAAAAAAAAAAAAAAACAGACACACACACGCACACACTCACACACACAAAATCGTAAACGGTGTTTTGGCACGATTTGCCCGCATGGTCATCGCGCCACTCATCACGGTCACCCACCTGCTTCCGATCCGTCAAGTGCTCCTGGAGGTCGTCCCTCAGCCGCTCCAACGGCACCAGGGAGCGCGTCGTGGCTACCAGGGCGGACGGATCGAACTTAAAGACGGAAACCCCCCCGTCAAACACGACACGAAAAACAAATAAATGGAAAAAAAAACAACAAAAAAAACGCAAGGGTCGGTCGGGCGGGAAATGCGAATTTCATGGGACCTCTGGTCGAGTTGCCTGCAGCGCCCGTCATCACGGTCCCGCACACAATTTGATGGCAGTTACAAACGCCGGGTGAGGTAACCTGCTGAGCAGGTTTTCTAGCATGCGCGTGTATATCCGGTACATACCACAGCAGACGGAGCAGGCAGAGAGAGCACCACGAACACTGCAGACCTATTTATTAGGCAGCCAGAAACGATTCTCGAGGACGTGATTTCGTGAATTTCCATGTCGCGAGCCAGCAGCAGCACCACCAAACGTCTCAAAATCGCAGGTTTAGGTTCGCTTTTCCCGCCGAGTCTACACACTTCCAAGCAGCCTGCCCCTTTGCTTCGTTGCGCCAGGCGCAGCTTGCACTGGCGGCGGGTACATGTGCGTCTGGCACGTGCTTGCGCGGTTGGAAGGCCACGGGGGTGATCACAGCAGTCGGACTGCCTCTTGCGCTCTATACAGCCTGACCATCTGACACCACGGGTACAACAATATCACCTGGGTGTACACGATGCAGAACGGGTCCTATTTAATAGCACGACAGTGCACCAGACTGCTGTAGTATCTGGGTAAATATATACAATACATAAGGGCTCTTGGCACAACTGTTGTCGTACGTATATACGTAGGCGGTCTTCTGTTGAAAAAAAAAACGTGTTTAGGGAGGTGAATACACCCCTCTACCCCCACTGCTGTCCAAAGGATAGCACTCCCCGTACGGACCATAGTACATGCGCGTACCACCCTGACCAAAAATACAGCCCGCATTCGGACTTTCGGGGTCAATATCAACCCGTGACTATAGTTCCGGTCAGAGCAAGGGCAAACGAACACGAAACGAGTCGACACCCGACTTGTTTTTTCATTGAGTCCCAGGCAGGGGGGGGGGGGGGGGGGCGCATACTAGTATCATGTGAGCATAACTGGAAAAGATAACACGTTTTACTCACAGTCACTTTCTGACAAAAAACTTTCAACTCGCTACTTGTAGCTTTTGTTTTCAATTCCGATATGGTGGCGACTGCGGCTGCGTTTTTCATTTTTTTTTTTTTTTCAAGAATTATTTTTCGTGTAATATATGCTCCTTGATGGAGAAAAGCTTCGCACTCACCGTTTGACACTCGGCACGACACAGACCCAGGAGTGTTTTTTTCCAAGACAGGTTTCTCCAAAAACAAGGGAAGGGCACGCCACTCTGCAGGGGGGATACAAGGACTTTTTGTGTTTGGGCTTCCGAATTTCGTAGAGTCACAAAGGTCACAAAAGTGTTGTGGTAGCTCTGACCCGCTACCGAAATGTGCGCTTTCCCTTTCTTACATTTAGGGCCGAAGGAGAGAGCCCTCCGCGTTGGGTTGCCGGCGTGGAGAAGAGAAGAGAGAGATCGAGTGAGGTTCGGACGGGTAAACAAGGCCCGTCTGAATTTCAGAGGAGGCTCGGATTATTGAGGCGAGTTCTCCCGGTCCTCGGAAAGATTCTCAGATGTGGCACGAGTTTGCTCTTCTGGTGCATCTTCCACGGGTACACGTGCGACGACCATTCCGCGAACCTTTTCCCAAGACCTGTCTTCCACATCTAGACGCAGATACGCAGACTAAGCGGTCCTTACATTTCACGCTCCGAGTGGCACACAACGACGAAAACAGTGGGTTTGGAAAGACGATCTCATCGAGACCTCGACAAAAAAGGCGCGCCGCTCGGCCGTGTGCACCCTCCCTCCCTCCCCTCCCCTCCCCTCCCCTCCCTCCCTCCCTCTCCGTTGCCGAGATGCCTCTCGGCTCGAAAACTCGTCCGAGGTGGTGTGTTTGAGTTATCACCCGTGAAATACACGGCGATCGAAAAGAGACAACATTTAGTGACCATTACAGAGGACAGCACCCACTACACGTGTGATTCGGTTTGACGCGTAGCAGATAGACCCCCCCCCTCCCGCCCTCCCCCGGCGCAACCCGACGCTCTGCCGCCGGTTCTGTCGCAGGGTTAAACCCGGCGCTGCATGTTTCGCTGCAGGGTCGGGGGGTGGTACACTCAGCACCGGAGCCTGGCAGCGCTAATTGCAGGCCTAGAGCTGCAGGTTGCAACCTACACCATCACGGTTCGCGCCCCGCGCTCTAGGGGCCTCTGGGCTCAGGGCTGACTGTATTTTTGCACCACTATGTGGTAGCGGAGCGCCAATTGGTATCAGCTCCGCGTGAGACGGGGGTGAGAGGGTGGTGCGGGCGTTCCGACCGACACCATGGCGGCGTGGTGGGGTGGTCCACCGTTGTCGGTACGGCAACGTAATTCACTATGAAAGCACTACCTGAAGTACGGGTATCAGCGTGTGGGTTGCAATTAGTGGAGCAGTTCCAGAATTCCAACCAGGTGCGCATACCTTAAATACGTACTCCGCCGGGAGGAGTTGTACAAAAAGTTCACCGCATGCTACTGCTGTACTCATGCAACATCAACAGCAGTAGCTGCGCACCGGTCACCCGATACAACGCTTATCAAGTTTTCAAAACGATACCGCGCTTACCAAGTTGTATTTTCGCAGGTGTATGTAGCTTGGTCCCAAAAAGGACACCAAGTACGTAACACTTTATACCTGCCAATGAGTTCCGGGACATTCTCTGTCTACTGCTGGGCGTGCTGACCCTGGCTGCCCCCTACCCCACCAACGCGTGGAGGTCTGATATGCCATACCGTATCACACAATCACACTAGGGTGATAAGCTAACACACCCCCTGGGACGAATTTCAGAGTCGATTTTCTCCAAAAGTGTGCCCTAAGGGGGGCACACACAACGAAAATGGTAGCTTCGGAACTATCCCGTCGAGAGGCGTTCCTTAAACGGGACGCTGGGCGCTTACTTTCTCCCGGTTTTATAAAAATATGGTTTTGAAAAATATACCGTATCATGTGTCCAAGGGTGCTATCTTGTGTGTTACCTCTACCTCTACAAGGTAAATGACGTAAGGCCACAGGGGTCCGTTTTGGAGCACATCGGCAACAACCACTCGTACGTAGCATACTATGAGGCCATCTAAAACCCGTCGCACGCGCGGTCAAAGTATCACTATTAATACTGTTGTATGACACACAACTTGCGAAGACGAGTTTCGACGAAATCCTCGATCTCACGTCTGTTGTTTCTTAACCCCTTGAGGACCGCAGTCCCGTTTTGGGGACAACTTACTTGAAATTCGAATGGTTTGTCCCCAAAACGGGACTGCGGTTCTAAAAGGGTCACTATTCCAGGTATACTCGTACGAGTACCTGGTACGATGAGTACCTACCAGTACATTTCAAAACGCACTGAGCCTCACAACGGGCGTCGGGAGGTATTGCACGTATCGTATGCACCAGGTATGGATAACTCGATGCTGGAACTTACACAAACACCGAAGGACAGTGAAGAGAACTACGGCAAGGCAAGGCAAGGCAAGGCAAGGCAAGGCAAGGCAAGGCAAGGCAAGGCAAGGCAAGGCAAGGCAAGGCAAGGCGGGGCAAGGCATGGCATGGCATGGCGAGGCTAAGCGACGCTATGCAAGGCAGCGAGCCGCCTTCAAAAAGCAAGGCAGCGAGCCGGTTTGCAAAGCAAGGCCAAAGCCTCCTCTCCTGTCTTTATTCTAACTGTAGTTCTACTGTTTGTAAATCATGTCTTCTTGACACCAGCGTCCTGAATACAAACCTCTGCAGTCTTCTTCCCGCTATTAATAGAATCCTGCTACTGCTGCTTCTGCGGTAAACACTGCTGCTGCACGTACTCGGATTTCCTGGTTGCACTTGGTATGCAATGTACGATCAACCTATATCTGTGACTGCTGTGACGTACGGGTATGTATACACACATGGTTCGATGCATCTGGAACGGAAGCCATCACAGGCATTTCGTACACGCAAGGCAAGGCGGTGCAACACAGCGCCATGAAAGGCAATGCGGCACAGCACGAGCAAGCGCGCCACCTTGCAGAGATATCATGTTCTTGGTCACGGGGGCGGCTGATGGCCAGATACAAGTACTATTAATACTGCTGTACGCTGTACAACTATGAATACCATGCAGGTAAGAAGCAAGAACAATGCTGACCTGATCATCATCGAACAACTCCACATCGAAGCACCGGGTGTTGCTGACCCTGCCCCCCTCCTCCATCGTCTCCTGCGCAACGAAAACAAGCAAGCACGCAAAGCGACACAGCTCACACCTCACAAACGAGACTGTAAGGCAACTCCAACAAGGCACAGGGTGCAGGCAGCAGCAGTGGTGTGGTGTCAGCATCCGCAGTATCCCTGCCGTTGTTGCGCATGTCCGTGTACCGTGTACCAGGCACAGCACCGAAAACCAATCCCCCCGCGCAGGGCAGAAGCTTGAGTGTTGACCAGAATACACGATTTTCGTCAACAGCGGAGATGTTACCAGGCTGGGGCTCGCCCTTGAATGGAACACGAGGGGAGCGCTCTCCACGGAAGTCCAGAGCACGTGGTTACCACACACCTGTCAATCAGTGCACTGGATTCTGTTGCCTCTGTCCCCCCCCCTCTCCTCCTCTGTGTTGGTACGGGCACAAGTGTTGGGAAAGGTAAAAAAATGAAAACGTTTTATGTGGAGTTCGAAGTTTTATATTGTTTTTCAGGCAAAGGGGACGGGGGATACCTGGTAGAAATTTTGGATCCGAAACGTCTCCTGTCTCCGCCAGCCGCGAGCCTCGACAAGCGCACCCGGGCAAGATGCTATTAATACGTGAGCACCTTTGGGCGCATGGGAGTCCCCCTACGTGGAGTAGGTGCGTTACGGACTTTTTATCGGGGCGTATCACAGGTTGCTATGTGATGTGTTCGAATTCGAATTTTGAATTTTGTCACGCAAAAATGATGCAATACGCCCCCCCCTTTCTCCATCCGAGACGATCCCAATACTGCGTGCACTACCAGCTACTGTAGCACGCACGATTTGTAGCTACATTAACGGTCGTGGCGTTCGCACCCAGCGTGAAGCAGCATGGAGACACAGCATCCACATTTTTTCCAGAGGGATCGAACTGCTAGCTGCTAGGCTTCGGAGGGGAACCAGTGATGACAAAACGAAATATCACATACCTGGTATTTCAGCATCGTTGACGGCTTCGACTGTTACAGTAGTGGACTGGCCATACAAGGCCAGTAGCTACCGGCAGTGCACTGATCGTGACACTTGTACTGCAGCATCTGTTCTGACTGAGGCAGGTCACCGTAATATCGGGCAGAAAATGTGAATCCGAACGCAGAATCCAAAGAGTAGTTTCAAAATTCGAAACGAATACCTGGTATACGAGTAGAGCGCACGGCAGATCTCCCGCCTTGGCATTCCTGTTGGGAAAAGCGACGGGTGTGAACCAAACACCAGTAACGGAGACCCTAACTAAGGTCAAGGGAGGTTAGAATGGGGCGAACAGCCGTCCTCTTCTCTCCAATGACTTTGCGCAGGTTACGCAGGCTACGCAGGCTACGCAGGCTACGCAGGCTACGCAGGCTACGCAGGCTACGCAGGCTACGCAGGCTACGCAGGCTACGCAGGCTACGCAGGCTACGCAGGCTACGCAGGCTACGCAGGCTACGCAGGCTACGCAGGCTACGCAGGCTACGCAGGCTACGCAGGCTACGCAGGCTACGCGGGCTAAGCAGGTCGACGTGGGCGCCCCGGGTTACTCGATCTCATGGTGGGAGGCAAAATCATTGTGCGCTGGCCCTCGCGCGTGTAGGTATGCACGAGCGACGAGTCGTTCCGGGACGCAGCTGCTTCGAAGCATCGGGCATGATTCGCCCGCTGCTTAGCGCCCTCGGTGTGTTCCGAGGAACAGCATGGCGCGAGAATCTAACAAATCCTGAGACAGCGGAGTGCGAGGCGTCAGTGAGAATGCCATCAGTGGAGTACGCCCTCTGGGACTTTCATCTGCACTTATGTTCCTCGCGGCGCTGGTGGCCCCGGCGCTGGGGGCCGCCAAGGTCCAGAACGACAAGCTGAGGGATTTGCTTTTTGGAAGCAACCCCAACCGCGAGGTGAACACGCCTATGGTTTCCTGGGAGATGCCAAGCATTCGTGAGTTGCATCGCCCTCTGAGAATTAGCTCGGTACAGGGAAAACAACCGTGCCCTCGTGACGATGCGGCCGCCACAGAACGACAAGGTGAGGGATTTGCTAATTGGAAGCAATTCCAACCGCGAGGTGAACACGCCTATCGTTTCCTGGGAGATACCAAGCATTGGTCAGTTCCATCGCCCTCTGGGAATTAGCTCGGTACAGGGAAAACAACCGTGCCCTCGTGACGATCCGGCTGAGCGCTAACTACATACTTGCGATCTACACTGTTAGGACACTTGCGATCTACACTGTTAGGACCAGGTATTACTATAATTATTATTATCAGTACCTGGTAACATCGCTTGAAACCCAAAAATAAATGTACATGTGGCCATGTGCCTACAGTGTAAGCTGAATATGCTTGAAACAGTCTAAACTCGTAGTATCGTACTCCTGCCCTCATCGAGAATGCCTTCGCCAAAGTCCTCTGCAGTATGACTATAAGTATTTCCGCGTTTAAGTCGTCGTAACACCCAGCCGATCCATTATTGATTGTGAGGTAGCCTGGACTACTGCAGACTCCAGGCCGGTACTACTGCAGCGTAAGGAGCGGGGTGGCCTGGGGTCTGCAGTAGTAACTGCTACAGTACAATTGCTGAGTTTTGCTACGAGTACTGATGCACTCGTGCTTCTAAGACTTTACTCCTCCACTAAGTTCGTACCGCTACAGAATTCCGAAGTGATTATTTGGAGCGGAGATTGGAGGCCATTGTTTCAGGACACAGGATTCTCTCATGCATCCCAATACTGGGACTGGACGAAGTACGTCACCATGCCATACAGCACTGGTATTCATACGTAACACCGCCAGCACACATCTAGCATCAAAGCAACATCAACCGGCACGCAAACCCAAGCAACCTCACGTAGTCCAGCTGCAGCATGTCATAGCAGCGGCATCAGTTAGCTTTGGCGGTGTGTCCACCAGCAGGTGTAGCTGACCCAGTGACAAGTCGCTCTCTCTCTGCTCATCCGTCTCAGTTGCCTTCGTGCGTACTGTAGTATCATGCTGGTACTAGGCAGGGTGTAAGTCAGCCAATCAGAACGTTTTGTCAGCCAAGCATTCGGAGCACAGTAGGTGGGGGATTATATTATTCCATGCCAAATGAAATAGCCCTGTGCTTCCTATAGCAGTACGAAGAATGCGCGTACTACTGGCAGTACGCAGGATGCGCGCAATCCCACCAGTAGTGCTGGCAGCAGCGACTCTTCTCCCCCCACCCACCCACTCATCCACCCATCTACGCTGCTACGCAGCCACTACAGTGCCACAGTCATCGGCCGCGAGAGTGCCACTATAGGTTCCCATCCGTACACGAAATTCCATTTGTTAGGAAAAAATTACATCTAACTCCGGGTTGATATTCTCCTCTTCGTTTTTCTGCTTCGTTTCGTGTTCGTGTTTATATATTTGTGACGCGTTCTACGATAGAGGCAGCACTTTTCTGCTATTTATTTTCTGAATGACGAGGCTCCTGAACCAAAAATCGCCGGAATGTCAATCTTGTTTCGGAAAATAAATGACGTTTTTGTATACTTGGGCTACGGGATTATCAATCGGGGGGCATTTTGATATTTTTTTGATGAATTCATTTTTCGAGTGAGCAATGGAGCTCCTTAAGTGAGGAGCCTCGGAAAATTTAAGGTGAACCTCTATCGTAGAACGCCTCTTGTTCAACACACGCCCACGATCACACACAGAATGCTACGAACAGTATGTACGCTCCTTATTGTTGCCTACCCTCGCCCCTTTGACCCATTGCGTTAAAAAGAGAATACTCTTAGGAAAAGGGTTGGAATGCTGAACCCTGCGTGATGACGATCGATGGAGCGTGTCGGGGGTACCAGGGGGGAGGAGACGAGACGACACCCACCTACGATCAGAAGGCTGCTACGCTGGAACGTTCAGGGATGATAGTACGGACAAATAAGCCCACTAGCTTGGATAACGCTGTTGTTGCTGGGCGAATCCCGGCGGAGGCGTTCTACGCTAGAGGTTCACCCCGATTTTTCCGAGGCTCCTCACTTGAGGAGCTCCTTACCTCATCCGAAAAAGGAGCCCAGCAAAAATTAAATTGCTTCCGAATGAAAAATCTCATGGCCCAAGTATACACAACGTCAGTTTTCGAAACAACATTGACGTTTCGACGATTTTGGGTTAAGAATGCTCGTCATTCAGAAACAAACAAGCGGAAATGTGCTACCTCTATCGTAGAAAGCGTCGGCGGTTCACCCTCAGGGATATTTAAACCAACCTATGCTAACGGCAGAAATTTAAAGATCTTGTACCACAGGTATCATACGGATACTACCGTACAATAGTTGTGGCGAACAGGGGCAGTGTGCTACTTGCGGAAGATTGCGCCGGCTTGAGCCTGCCAAATACAATAGCCGACATATAAAACCCAAATCACCAACCACTTTCTATCTAGCTGTCTTGGACAACCCTGGTGCCGAATATTTGCCGTTGGTCTGCCCACCGGTATCTTTCGCCCACCAGCAAGTGAACAATCATTTGAAGATCTTATGCCATGCATATCATGTTACAATGCGGTGACGAACGGGGGCGGTGCGAAATGGAAGCGGGTTGCCACCCTGACCGAGCAGAAAGCAGTAGTCATTCTCCCCTCTAAAAGGCAAGGTCACCTTGCGTCACCCACCATAAACCTGCAGTACAGTGTTATCTGGGTTCAACGACGCTGCTGCTGGCCTCTCCGGTTGGTTCACCAACAGGTATTCTTGATAACCCATCCGCTTAGAACAAACATTGGACACTTGAAATTCCTTCGTTACGGATTATTTTGAGATTCTCGTATTACGGGGGACCATAGTTAATAGGACCTATGGTATACAAAAAAACCTACATATTGAAGCATTTTTACTAACAATATTTGGTCCTATTAACTATGGTCCCCCGTAATAGTGACGTATTGGCGAAGCGGGAAACGGACGTGTTGGCTTGACCACGCAGAAACAAGCTGTCTATCTCTGCTCAAACACAAAAGCTCCGCACGTTCTGTCTTCCGACTGCCTTGGACACACCTGTTGCTGGACTGATCCCGTTTGTTCACCCACTGGAATATTTTAACCACCGCCATTTTAGTGGATATTAAAGATCGTGAGGCAACGGTATCATGAGGATACGTGAGGTGATGAACAGGCGCGGTGAGAGTGCGCCAGCTTGAGCACGCACATTATTTCTGTCTATCTCTTATCGAAAAATATCCCCAGCCACCAATCTCCGAGATCCTATAGCACCAACCAGGCAAAGACTCCGCTGTTGGCACAAGTTGGCACAAAACACGGGGTACGAGAGCGGAGGCGGGAGAAGGGCATCCTGAGCATGACTCGTAGGCGCGACATTAAAGATGTGCGGGAGAACCGGCGATATGGAGCGCTCTGCAGCCGTGAGCGGCTTGGGATTCATCGTCTACTGCAACGTATCATGAGCTTCGCGGAGCTCGCTGAGTCTGACCGACTCGGAGAGGGGGTTCCAAGGAGAGAACCGAACCATGCGATGATGATTGCAGCTATTGTATCCAACATCTGCCCGAGGAGGGCTGAGAGAGAGAGGCGACTTGGGCTTGGCGCCTGTAGTGGTGCTGTCTGTCGGCTGCTGTGCCTGTGTGGGCGGTGTTGCGCGAAGATGGGGGATGGTGTACCTTAAAACGCTCACAACGCGAAATTAATTTGAACCCTGCATTGCCTCACCTCCCCACGGCCCTTCCTATTTTCGAAGGCGTCGCCTGTAGGATGTGGCTCACCTCACTCGCAAACACACCGAAGTCATTAAAGAAATTTGTGAATGCACTTTTTTTTAGCGGGCGTTTGTTTTTTTCACGGCTGTCGCAAACGCTCTGAATGAAAGTAATTTTTATTGTAAGGATTTGCCATTGTTGTGTTGATAGAACCATGACAACAATCCACACGCCGTTTCTTTCCAATGATACCCGACCAAACAACGAAACTTCGTCCTTTCTCTTTTTTTTCTTTTTTAATCCCCCCGCTTCTGTGGTACAAGGAACACCCTCAAAATAGCATTTTCGGTAAAGATCCAAGACGCCCATTTTCAAGACATAAACATCCTGCAATATCAGGAAGTTACAAGCTAGATACGATATTATTGAAGAAGTTGAAGGATAATTATTTGTAGTGATACCTTGCAGAGTAAACGGTCACCATCCGAGGTTTTTGGTGTTGTAAGTGTAATGTTTGTGGAAGAGTGCGCCGGCCTGAGTACGCAGAAGGCAGTTATCTATCTCTCCCCTAGACATCACACCACTCAACTTCGATCTGACTGTCACGAAGGAAAAAAATGCGAAGATGGTTTCACGCCGTTGTTGGCTGAGTATAGGTATCACCCGGTAATAACAAACAGCAGATATTTGAGATGTTGTTCCACGGTTATCATGGTGGTGGTGCTCCTAGTGACACACGGGCGAGAAACAGAAGCGTTTTTCGATCTTGACCAGGGAGAAGACAGTTGTTGTCGATCTCTTTTATGTAGCTTCGCCACCTGCCCTCTATCATAATATCTTGGATCACAGGGGGGCTGTATCATCTATCTCGTTGGTTCAATCGCGGGCAGGCATTTGTATTCCACCCCTAGCGAGACCCACATTGATATTTATTTCAAGATATTGCGCTGTGACTATCAATTTATCGATGGGACACTCGCGGCGTGACGGACGGGTGCAGTACGATAATGTTGTAGAAGAGTGCGCCGGCTCGAGTATGCAGAACCCAGTTGTCGACCTCGCCTCGAAAGCTCCTGTAACACCCCCACCCACGTTCTATCTGGCTAGGTTGGACAACCCTGGTCCGGGGCAATTAATTCCCGGTGGTTCGCCCACACTTTTCTTTCACCCACCCTCCGAAACCAGTCAATATTTGAAACTCTTGTCGAGGACTTCATGAAGGTTATCCCTCGCACAGTGTCAGACGGGCACGGTGTGAAACGGACGTGTTTACCGGTTTGACCGCGCCGGAGACAGTTATTAACAACAGTCGTCTATATCTATTCCACGTAGAAAACTATCCACCTTCGGAATCCGTGCATAAAACTGTCATTATATTGTGCGAGTATCACAGGTACTTTTCGAGTATCGTATGTTCCGTGTCGGAACGTAATCCGGCTTCGATGCACGGGCTACCCCACGCCTTTTCCCAGGAGTGTTTTTCGTATCGTATCTGCCACGTCGGATTGTAGTCCGGGCTGGATGCACGGGTTACCCCCACGCCTTATTTTCCCGGTGGTAGTGGAAGCGCCTACCCGTACAAACATGCCAGCAGCTGCTCTTTCAAGAAGGTAGGTTGCCGAGGAGATACGATGAGAACATTCACGATCGGTTTCTCGTTCGTAACAGGCGAGGCACGCACGATTGCTATGACGACAACCAGGTGCATTGCGTACGTACGTACAAACTGTGCCTTGTAGGGTTTTGGTGTAGCGCTTGCCGCGTAGAATATTTTCTTATTCCATATGTTTTCAGCTTCCCTATTAATGTGAGCCTATAGTTTTTAGTAGGCTCTTATTACGGGGGACCATGTTGAATAGGGCCTACGTTACACAAAAAACCCTATATATATCGCTATTTTTACTAAGAATAGTAGTAGGTCCTATTTACTATGGTCCTCCGTAATACCTGGTAGTTGTTCTTAGACTCACACTGTGCCGGGTTGATGAAAATAGATAAGAATCCGACGAGAAACCCAGCCTGATATCTCTGGAAAGATACGCAATTTGGGTGGGGTCACTTTTAGGTCCTTGTTTTACCGCCGGCCGGAGCCACTCGCCTGAGTGCCTACCCTTTTTTTTGCAGTTGTTCAGTTTTTTCACTTCAGTCCCGTTTTCGGGACAAACCACCCAAATTCTAAAAAAATATCTTCAAAATAGGACTGAACAGGACAGCAGTCTTGAAAGGGTTATTCAGATAATTGTGTTTTCGCGATGTGCACCGCCATGAGGGTGTTTGTTACCCTGTGCCGCCAGCGCCAACCACAGTTACACCAGGTATCGCAATGCTGCCTGGTATAGGAATCGTAGTGTAACCTGATATATTTACACAAATAAATGTCCGATTGTGAGTGAGGTACATAATGTCAACGCGGTAGTAGTGAAAGAAGAGCTATAGCCCCCCTTCCCCAACATCAATCAGGTCAAGTCACTGCTCCTCTAGCGTGGAACACACAACCCGCCCTATTTGGCCACTGCCCCGCGGTGTATTCTTCATCAGCAGAGGGCTGAACGCTATTGATGTGGGATTCAGCTCAAAGTATCAACCAAGCGGCACCACCTCGCCAGAGGCACAATGGTTGGAGGCGCATCCGAAAATCGGAACTCGTACTGCGTCTTTTAGCGGCAACAAGCCAGGACGACAACGTGCCTGAAAAATGCTCACTCAAACGCCGACAGCGGTTGTGCAGTACAGTGCGGAGTAGCATATGATTCTATACCGGGTAACACTACGATATACAGAGTAAGTATCGACCACCATGGGTCGTCGGCAACAGGCGATCTCTCACAGTTCCCACTCTTACTTGTTCTTGGAAGCCACACCGAATTGAAGTGCCACAGAAAAACAACCCTCGTGCTTCAAGCAGCCAGTCCTGCTGTTATATCAAGGCTTCTCGTGGTGGTGCTGGCAACAGGATCGACGCTCGTCCGCAACGTACCGTCCAGGTGGGGAGGACGTCGTTTGTGCAGAAAGAAGACCGGCGGTATATATATGCGTACGGAGTATGTACAGTACTTCGAACGTAGGCTGATAGCAAACCCCAGCCGTCGTGTGCTACACACCCCAAAACCTGCCCATATACATGCCGGTAAGTATAACGCTCCACGTGTGCAGGCCGTGCGGGTTAACAACATAAATTGTACGAACTATTGCCGAAGCCCCCTGACGCGTGATTCAGACAGGGATACGAGCAACTGATTTTCCAGAGAGGCTCCCCATTTGAGAAGGGAACAAATCATCCTCGACGAAATAGTTGTTTAGGACCGCACTACTCCCGTTTTGGGGCCACATCACATAAAACTAGAGTCCGACATAATATGGTGTAAGGGACACTGCTGTACTACAGGAAGAGACGCACACTCGCACGGGTAAGGTATCTACGGATAACCCTCGAAACAATTCACACCGGGGACAGAGGTAATGCTGAGTATAGCTCCTACATTCAGGGGCTCGGTCAGCGATGAATGAATGTTTGGCACAAGCGCGCAACGCCTATGCCAATGCTGTGCCTCAGCCCGGCTCTCCTGTCGACCCTGTCTTCGTCCGACGGTACCTGCAGCAGCTACCGACCCCTTTCGGTCAAAGAAAACTCATCGGGCACGTGGCATGCGGCCGGCGTATAATGCAGCTCTCACGTACGCAGTACCAGGGTAGTCGATATCAACGAGGTAACACACGGTTACTTCGTTCGCGTATTATAGGCATTTATTTCTATGCAGTAGTTGTCGCTGTTGTTGTTGACACCGAGCTTTACAGCAGTGTGTGCGTTGGCGGTCTTCGTTACCCAGTCGGGCGATGTCTGCGACGATGACCGGTGGGGGCGGGGCGGAAACCGGGCGGAAACCGGGCGGAAAACCAAATACTTCGGATAGATACCTTGTTCGAGACCTCAACACGGTGTTTTGAGCCACCCGAGGGGTCTACATCACCCCCTTGGTGTTCGGCGTAGAAACCGCGGTGTGGACCTTTGCAGCGAATGAGGGGGGCAGGAGGTACCGGGGGGTCCTTGAAGCAACCGAACGGTTCATGCTTGAGTGGCGCAAGGACGGGACATACCTGAGCAGACAACGCCATGCATCCGTTTTGGGTGGTAACCAAGGGAATGTGAGTGGGGGGGGGGGGGGGGGGGGGGGGCATCAGCAGTCGTTTGGAAGCCGCGGGTTGACAAAAAAAAGCAGGAAGGGGGCAGCCGACAGGGTGGCAAGGTACCAGGCCGACTAGCAAGCAGGACGTGTATAGGCTACTTGCGTTGCAAAACGCTGCGGCTGCTTCGAATTTGAGGCTGTGTTGTGGTTTGTTTTTCCCCTCTCATTTCTTTCTCGTTCTTGTGATGTAAGGTACCTCCTGCCTGACTTAGCTTGTCGCGAGTGGCCAACCTGTATATCTCTTATTACGGGGTCCATAGTTAACAGGACCAAATATTGTTAGCAGAAAAGGTAAAATATATAGGTTTTTATGTCTACCACAGGTCCTACTAACTATGGCCCCCCGTAATAGATGTTTGCTTGGTGATCCTTTGAACTTTCTGTTTTGCGTTTGTTTCATTTATTTGTTTGTTGTAGGGTCCGCCGCAGCTCCCTCAGGGGGCCACGCAGCGGTGCTACAACCCTTCGTATTAATTGATTTTATTTTGTCGTGGTTATTGTTGTGCTTCCGTACTTTTCCTACTAATACTACGGATATGTTCCTGGTAATATTTTGGTTGCAAGTGATACGGAATGTAATACCACAGCTTGTTAGCACCGTTTCCCTTACGGACTGGTATGGCAGCAATATTTCGTACTTGTTTGTTTTTTTCCCATCGAGACGTTTTTTTTTTGCTCTAACTTTTTTTTTTTGTGCACAACTAGAGACAGGTAGGATCTGAGGGGGGAGAGCTAATACTTCGTATGAGAACATCGTCGTCATCATCATATTTGTCGTGGTGGTTTTGCAACCACAGAGCTATAGCGGGGGATCATAGAAAAGTAGGACCAAATATTGTTAGGAAAAATAGTTAAAAATACTATTAATAAGTACCTGGTATAGTTTTTCGTGTGTACCGTGGGTCCTATTCACTATGCCCCGTAAGAGTATATCTCCTGGGTGAACAAATCGAGACGGACACTGGGTGTGCCGGATGCCGACGGGTAGATGATACAACGGTTTGGGGTGAATATATACACAGGCAGGACGGGCAAAATGCAACGCTGAACGCATTTTTTGCCAGATACACACGAAAAAGTAGAACAGTAAATAAGTATAACAACTTGCAAAACATGGAGGAAGAACTTGAGAGCAATCGGAGCACCAGGTCACTATAGCATTGATGATAGCAATCAAGTAGAGGCATGAACAAACGGTGCGTTTTGCTCTAACACTCGAGGTATAGAATACGGTGGATATGAACACATCACACTTTCTATCTCCACCTGAGTCAAAATGACATGTTTACCAAACTGCAAGAATTTTGTTGTTGTTGACATTTTCTATTCCGTAATCGCATTTCTGGCGGGGAGTCGAAAATATGGCCTCGAAAAAACACACATAGTTGATTAGTGTATAACCCGTCAACACTAATCACCACGTCATCTGGGCACACCTTTGAATCCTGTTGTCCCACCAATTAAAACAAAACCTGGAGCCTAGACTATCTCAGAAGATGCAGTATCGCGCTAGCCGCTGTGAGCTCGATCTAAGGGTGTGCCTTATATCCTTACTTTAGTAAGTTATTTGTTATTCGCTGGCTTATTATACTGTAATCGTACGTAACTAGATACACACGACGACGCAGAAAACGCCTACCAGGTATTTCATAGAGCATGCACGCACAATTTGGGCCTCTGGTATACGAGGGAACAACTTGCCGAGCTTTTCTCTCAAAAATAAGGGCATACCCTGGTACACCGTAACTAACTGGTAGGGGGGGAAGATTGCCTGCTATAAATAGTATTCCCTATCATCTGGAGAAAATAGTGCAGACCTGGTACCCGGTGAGTAATACTTGGGATGAAAAAAACATGCAGAAGAAGGGAGAAAACATCGCACAGCAGCGCACCCAAAGTAATGCTTACGCTCAATGATCATACACGTCGAACGAGCAGACATGTTACACACGCTTGTGATTGTGTGCCGCTGTTGTTGTAGTGTGTGACGCTATGCAACCCCAAGGGTTCGAAGGTGCGACATTATTAAACAAAATTTCACGCTCCACTCCGTAAGTCAGGAATACAGTTGTTTTGGTACCAGTTATAATACAGACATCGTTCAACGACCTGAGGTGCTCACTGTTACACCACGATAGAATGCTATTACGGGGAACCATAGTAAATAGGACCAACTGTTGTTATTACGGGGGACCGTAGTTGATAGGACCAAATATTGTTAGTAAAAATGGTTAAATATATAGGCTTTTATGTATACCATAGGTCCTATTAACTATGGCCCCCCGTAATAGTTAAAGCAGCGAAACATATAGTTTTTTGTGTGTACCGTAGGTCCTATTTAACATGGCCCCCAGAAACATAACCGGAAATAATAGACGACCCTCGAACTAAAAATACAGGTACGCTCAAGTTCAGAGTACGCACATCAGAATCAAGGATGGCACGCATTCACGAAGCCAAATGCATGAAACCACCAGAACTTAACATACATGGGAAATTGACGGAGCTTAACGACCGGGACACAGAGGGACGGGGGTGCGGCATTGACATCCCGCTGCGTTTTTCTTTCCCCTCATTTGGTCGTTTCCACGATGGGGAGCATAATAAGCCCAAGTACGAAAACACATAACTATAGGGGCCAATATTTTACGAGCAGCCGTGAAGCTCAGAATCACCCTCACGAGGTGTCTATGATATCCTCTTCCTTTTCAGATTGATCTTGGCGTCGAGCTGAAGCACTCGTAGATAGCACGACGTGATGACATGTCGCCCATCGCCCATCACACGCTCCCTTCATCCTGCAGGCTGCAACGATGCCGAAGAAAATGTGCACAAACCAAAAAAATCAAGAACCGAACGGTTCGCGACACGCACCACGAATGGTTGGTTACCCTGAGCGCTGCGCACGCAACAAAACTCAAAGCTCGTTGTTCACTGAACTAGGTACAGGCCTGCGCGCTACAGCTGCAGCCTTGTGTTAAATGTAGGGGTACCCCCTTTACACGCAGCTCGAGTTTAACCATGGTCTGGGCTTGCGTACCCGGTGTGAACCCACCATTGAACTACGGGATTGGTATCGATTAGGTTGCTGGCCAGGTTCTTGGCTGTTTACGAAGAGGGCCACCTAGCCATAGCCGGATCGTGCTACTCCTTTCTCCATCGATAGGTGCTTGCCACCTTCGGCGATACCTGGCATCCGAGAGAGCACTGACCAAGCTGGGTTACCTATATTTTGCGTCTTTACTCTTCTGAAAATAAATTCGACGCCGCAGACCCTGTGGATTGCGTCCATTCTTTGATCCGGGAGCGTTACGCGATACGATCCAACCACGCTTCGTTTATCACTGGCGATCACTGGAAGAATACCGACGGAATTTTAACTCCCTTCATGTACGCCAACCGCAGCCCGCTTGGATCCTTCTGAAAGTACTTAGTGCCTGACAGCGGCGGGCTTTTGCATCAATTGAACCGCACGAAAATTCGGTAGTCCGAGTATTATAGATAGCTGTGTTCTATACGGCGTACTGCTGTTCGGCTTGCCATGTATCACCGTCTTGGGTTGCGGTTATTGCTTAGTGACCGAGGAAAGCCGGCGAGCACACCCGTGTGACATTGCAACAATTTCTGGTTGTTTTCATATTCTGTGGGATGGTATTCTTCAGACACAACACGTGTTTGTGCGCACCTTTATAGCAGCAGTACCCTCACCGTACATCGTGCCTCGAGGGTGCTTCAGGAATGCCTGGCACTCAGCTGCCATATCATCGCTCGCGCGATTACTGTTTTGTGCAGGCAACACCAAGTACCATGCACTCTTCCCGGACGCCAGGGATGTGGCTCCTTGTTATTTTGATTGCGCGGCGAGCAACAGCCTCCGACATCGTCGTTGAACGGCAAAAGGCAGCGTGCACCGGCTTGCTTTCTGGAGATGTGAGTCTTGCGGTTGAGTCGAATGTGGAACTTTTCGTGGCGGGATAATGTTAATACTACTGCAGTAGCAGTAGGAGTCGTAGTAGTACTACAGTTAAAAAAAAAGGATTCAATTGTTGAGAGCGCCTTGCAGCGTGGGTAGGCACAATTCGATGCGAGTCGACGAGGGAAGAAAAGGCTGAAATCTTCTCGCGATAAAAATGAAGGCACGTACCGTAGCGGGAAGGGGGGAGAAGAGCCTGCTATGTGACCCCGGATCTGAGTTACCAGTTGGAAGGAGAGAGGGAAGAAGATGTGCGAAGATAATGAATGGGATGAGAAAAAAAAAGAAAAAAAAAGTAGTAATATCGCAAAAAATTGTTGCAGTGGTAGTAGTAGGAAGAGTAGTACCACTACTGCAGGAGGAACAGCAGCAGTATTAATAGTAGCACTATACGTAGCAGTAGTAGTGGCAGGTTGCAGGAGCTATTTGCCCATAAATACTACAGCAGCCTTTTAAAGGCAGTAACTCCTTTGCGGACGAGAGGAGCCTTGTTCCGGTTAGGGCGAGCAAATTTCAAAGCACATCTGCTGATGTGCGAAGGATGAAGTAATACGCAAGGTCGACGTAGACAGAGAGTACCTACTTATAATACTTCTCGCAAGCTATTGACGACCCGAGCTGCGGTACGGGGGGTACCTCTGTTTTCACCCCCCTGTTGATCTTAAAATCACTTTTGGATTAAAAGACCTTTTCACTGCATAAGCAGGCCTGAGCCGCCGTGATATAAAACACGAAACACGCCCCCACCATAGCCTTCGTCTATTGAGTGCTTTCCCCGCAAGTACTCGCCTCCGAAAAGTACACGGTACGCCACAAGACTCGGAGTAGTGGCCTTACCTTGTTGTCGAGCACTCACTCGCCCATCTACAGTTTTGACGACCCAAATTATGTCATAGCCTAGCGCTTTTTAACTGTGTACCAGGTATAGTTATCTCTGTTGACCAGGGCAGGGCAAACTACGACACGACGCACCGGCTTACGCTTTTGTGGCTGGCGGGGAAAGGCCAACGGTTCTGTCTGAAGTGCCTGCAACGAGCAGATACGGAGAAACTGGAACACGTGGTTTGCAGCGCTAACAATGCGTGCTATCGGTAGTGTTTCAAAAGGTCGGGGTGTTTCAGGCATCTTCTGGTTCATACGCCGCTTCGTCCGATCAAAACATTGCACACTCCCTGACGGGGTTGGTGAGCGCGCACCCGAAACCGTAGCTTTTGCATGTGTAGCGGTCCCGTTTACTCCAACCGCCTTTTTTTACTTGTTATCGTTGTATATACATGTCAAGGCACATCGTCGGGTTGCGAACATCACCCTAGTATTCTCGTAGGAGCAAACAAAAAACACCGCCTCCACATTATTACACGATACGCGTAGTATCCAAACGCTCTAAGGCTCCAACTGATTTGAGGAGCACCAACCACGACATTGATACAAAGTACAAGCAAGGCCCATTACACAGGCCCACGATTTAGGTATCTACAGCAAACTGAAGTACCTAATATTGTAAACGTGGTTTGAAATCGAATCCGACCATGCTGGGGAGCCCCTCTGTTCTGGAGCCGCGAGTGATGCGTGTTTGGGCTATACTATACTCAACCTGAATCCCCTGCGTACTGCTCAGTGGCATTATTTGCCTTACAGCATTTATTTGGCGGTTGCATGCAAGTTTACATGCAAGTTGCGTGCACACCATGCCAAGCTGAACCGGCGTTGCATGCGACTTGCACGCCGCGTGCAGCTACAGCGGTATCTTGTACGTGCTTCGCTGGACACAGCGACCGACTAGAACATTTATCCATACAGCGACCGAGAGTACTCTCCAAACACAGCGACTAGAGGTGTTCTCCAAGCAACATCGACTCAGATATATTCTAACGCAGTGGTCTATAGATCACATCTAAACGCACATCGACCTAGAGGTCGTAGCGACCTAAAGCGTTTCCGAGCACAGCGACGTAGGGTATTTCCAGTCACGGCGGCCTAGAGTGTTTCCAAGCACCGCGATACAAAGGCTTTCCGAGCACACAACAACAAACTTCGTAGACGTTTATGAAGCACCGCAACCTACCGGCTAGAGGCTGTCCAAGCACATCGACCTAGAGGCTTGCCAAACACGGTGGCCTAGAGTGTTTTCTTGCGTACATCGACCTAGAGCGTTCCCAAGCACATCAACCTAGCAGGCCTCTGGGGTTGGGGTTCGGGTTAGGCTTGGTGTTAGGGTCCAGTGCCTGTTCGGAGTGGTAAACGGAGTGCGGCTTGCCCGCAACTTTCATACAACTTGGAATATCACCAGTATTGCGCTTTCAGGCAATTGCATGCAACCTTGCACGCTGGAAGCTGCAAGCTCAACGTTGCGTGTAAGCTACATTTGTTTTAGTTGCATGTGCACTCCATGCAACGCTTGCAGCAACTTCCGTTCAACCTACATCCTGGTGTTCTAGTAGGCCTTCATGCAACAGTCAAAATGATCCAAATATAGCACAAGGCAATCTGGGCATGATTGCTGTCAACTCTTGAGTGTATGCCGCACGTAGCTAGACGGCAAGCATGATGGTCTACGCGACTACTAGTAGGGGAGATGCTATCTGTAGACCTACCTTAGTTGCGGCAGCTTTGAATTTTTCTCTGCGACTTCGCTGTGCACTATTTTCCGCCATCTGCAGTACCACGGACCGAAGTTAGTTGCCAAATGGTGAGCGCCGGCATAGGGGCTCATCGCCAACCGGTATAGTCCAAGGACCCTCACTAAGCTGGTCGCCCCAGTGGTTTAGCGGTACCCTCGAGTACTTCTAGCATTTAGTTCGTCGATTCGAATCTCACCATGGCGAGATTGTGAACATAGCGTCAAAAGTCCAAGAAGGAGTGAACTAGTGCTGAGAGCGCGTAGCGTGAGTAGGCGCAGTTCGACGCGATCCGACGAGGGAAGAAAGGACCGAAGTGTTTTGTCGCGGTAAAAATGAAACCGCATACATATCGGAATGGGGAGGGGGGAGGCGATCTGGTTGTGTGACTCCGGGGCTGACTTACCATTTAGAGGGCGAGAGAGAACAAGCACAGAGATAATCCACGGGAAGAGAAAAGTAACAAACCTGCGCAATTTTCATCCTGAACTAAAATGCACTAGGCGTGGAACATGCCGCAGCTCCTCCGTGAAACGACGGCGGTCAAAAATATCAAATTCCGAGGTCAGGCCGTTGGCATCGTGTACATGTTCTGTTTTTTCGTTTATATGGTTGTGGTTCAACACTAATGCGTTGCCACTGGAAAATGCTCTTTATCGTCTGATGATCAAGGAAACCTGACTGGAGCTTTGTACCAGGTTTGTATGTACTTCGGAGTTTTCACCTGACTACTTGTCTAAATGAAAAACAAAAGCAGGCGTGTTATAATGATGTCGCCTGCCAGGTACAACACAAGATCACCGTGACCACTCTGGTGCAGTTGAGATTATTTCAACCCGTCGACGAAACCAATATTTCAACCTTGTAACAGGCACAACGACCATTCCGGTAGCTGTTGTAAACTAATCTGTGCTAATATTCAATGCAAGCAGGCCTTAGACAGTTGGACAGGGTGGTATACAGCAGTGAACTACCTAATTATTTGTCGCGAGTGTGACATATCTCGCTGATCGCTCTCCTCCGTGCGCAGGAATGCAATTACTCCAACATGTCGATGAGACAAGCCGACGGCAACTGCGGGGCCCACCCCGACGGAGACCTCCGCTGCTGTGAGTCATCGATGAAACTCGATTTAATTGGGAGAATTCATGAAACCCCTGGCCCAGCAACCCCGGCCCAGCTACATGAACAGACTATTCCGATGGGACCAAATAATTCAGAGGCAAATATGAAGCATAAAAAGAGGGGCATGGCGACTACCTGATATGACATTACAGTAGGTCTACCTTGGCTTCTGATTGCTATGACCGCCCGCAACAGCAGCAGCGCTGTTTGTTCGCGTGGTCTAATAGCCTACTGCCAGCGTCCCGTGCGACACCCATTCTGAATACCGACGCACGCGATAGCGAAACAGTCTGCCGTGTTGCTGATAAAGAAGTTTACGGTAGGAATCGTTGTTTGTGGATAACCCGAAGCTGTTGATTGTATCTCACAACTAATCCCGGAGTATTCTTGGGGTCACTTCCCCACCATGCATATAATACTCCTCTCCTGTATGACGTCTTCTGGTATCGAAGTATACTTTGAAAACATAATTGGCGCCTGCAGACACGTCGTCAACCAGCGACGAAGGTGTTGAAGTTTTACTACTGTTGGGCTGCCTATCGACTATGGGTGCCATACTTCTGCCGTACCGTGATGTCGCGAGCAAGCACATGGAGTTTAAGTGTGTTTCCTTGGCCACGTGAAGCCCATACCGTTTTGTTTTTCGCGTGCATGGCGAGGCAGTAATGCGCCGCAGACACGGTACGATTGCTTCCGTCGTGCTGGCCCTGTGCACCCGGCATGACCGTTCTAGAGGATGGAATATATATACCAATAAACGTCTCGTGTGGGCTTCAAGAGCCTACACGTTTCGCAAGGTTAAATGTGTGAGTCGTTCGTACTGCCCCGTAGACTACGTATATCTAACAGTTCCGTTGTACACCCCAAATCATCTCGTGGGCTGCTGCTCGGAGAGGTTATCATTGTGCTGATAATTCACATATCGATGATTTTGACCTATCTATCCGGATGCCTCATAAGGGCACGGGGAGAGTACATTACGGTGCTCAATTTTCACGAACTGATCTCACCAAGCGTGCCATATTCCTCCCTCGACGTTTATACCCGGCGGCTCTCTCCTCCGATCGTTTTATCTACGTCTACATCTCCACGTCCAACCGAAGACGGTAGAGGTATGATGTCGCCTGACGATTAGGAGTCAATGCCTCAGTACCTGTTCGCGTAGCCTATCCTTCTATCTGTTTCAGGACTGTAGCAGTATACAGTACTCCAGTAGTAGTAGTTGTTGTACTAGATTGTACTGTGCTATTTGTTGCAGCTGACTGCTGTCGTTCTTGTTGTTGTTCCTGGTGATACGTTTCATGTTGCCGCTGATTTGCTCACCTTCAGCCGTATTTCCTACCCAACGGCACACTGCACCCGCAGTGTCCGTATGGGGTACGCGTGTTCGTAGAGCATAACGCACAAGTCCCGCGATTCTCAAAGACGGGAACAGACTATGCACGGAGACCACAGGAACTATTCGTTGATGGCGGCAACCAGCACCACATGGTTTGCCTCGGCGCGTGGCTGGTGTGATCACACCCGCTGTGCTTAGCGAGGTGGCCACCTTCGTCGCCTGCCAGGGAGAAAAATGTTGCGGCTTCGGCCGTGGGGCCATGCCATAGAGTAGGGGCTGTACTGCTGTTCGGTCCAAACATGACGCTTCCACGGAGCTCCTCAGTCGTGGAGCTACCCGATACGGTCGGATCCTGCGCGTTTTCCTAAAACAAGCAGCACGAAATGTGGGTGCTGTATACCTAGCCCAAAATATGGTGTATCAGCCTCAGCCGACTCTTACAGTCAGCTGTTTTGAGAGGTATGTACACTAATTCGTTGAATTAAGGGCCTTCAACATTATTCGGGTGCTACCCCTGCCGTAGCACCGGCCGATATGCCACGCCGACGCGGACGCGGACCGCGCGGATACCTTGGGTAGGTACGGTACGCCACGGTAGTCAAAGGGGGTAACCGTGGACCGCGGGGACGGCGCCATTCCCGTGAGAAGGTGTCGTCATCATTGTGTACTGGTTAGACACATCGATTAGATTGGTATACTTTATAGATACTGTACAGGGCACACACCTTCCTAAGGTCACTAGGAAAAAACAATCCCAGGCTGAGATTTGCAAGAGAATAGCCGGGAGTTGTTCCACTGTCGGGAGTCGTTCCACTGTGGCTACTACTGTAGTGCAGAACACACCACTTACTTGCCAAATAAAAGCGTACGGCCTGGGCCATCCTTCCGGTGTCTTATTGAAGTAGGTGTCTTGTGCTGTATTCCGCTGTACTTGTACTTGTAGGTCAATGACGGAGAGCTGACAAGTAGCGTGAGAAAGAGCGTCAACCTGTACTTCGACGCATCACCCTTTTGCATGTAGCAGGCCATCGATGACGCATGCGACACTATTGTAAGGGTAAAACCCAATACTTGTTTCGAGGTTTCTGTCTTGACTAGTTCTACGCATCTATCTGCAGTAAGCCGACACATGAAAGTTATAGGCTCGTACGTAGGTAAGGTACAGTACAATGGTTTCAAGTTTAAACCTACAGTAATCGGATCCTGAAGCATTGGGTAGCTTTAGAGATGTGGAACCCCGTCCAGTGATAAATATTTTGGGCTCAAATGAGGAAACTCTGCGGCTGTGACACTCTATGACACCATAACGGTTGCTATGCTTCCTAACGAAAATTGTTTTTGCTGCTTCATTTTTATCATCCGCTTGGAAGTTTAAACCTCAAACCAACCATGGGCACGCATACATCACGTACTGGTGCTTTTCGTAACGCATCGTTTTATTTTTTTTGCGGACGGCGCAGCGTGCCCGGGCGGGAGCAGCTTGTGCGGTGACCCCCACATGCAGGGCCTGCGAGGTCAGAGGATCGACTGGTCCGGCGTCGACGGCAGCTGGTACTGCCTCGTCAAGGACGGCAACACCGACTTCCATGTAAACGTCCGACTCACCGCTCCTCTCCCCAAGAAGTTCCCCACACGTCAGCTGGTCACGGGGGTGAGCGTCATTTCAGAGGGGAAATCTCTGGTCCTAGAGGTGAAGAACCCCTACACTATCGCCACGGAAGGCTGCCCGGAAGGCGTTTCTGTTTGCCTCGCCGACGGTGGGCTCCGCGCGCTTGTGAACGGCGAAGAAGCGGACGCGCTGCTCGTCCCGACACGGGAGGAATACGTGACGGAGGGTATCGAGGTGTCGGCGTCGAACTTGCCGGTGGAGTGTCGCCAGTTCGGCGGCGAGAAGCTCTGGGCTCGCATGTACGCGGAGATGCGGCAGGGTGGGCGACGGCTGAGCAAAGAAACCCGCATGGAGGGTGGGCCGGACCAAACCAACGAGACCTTCGAGGAGGGTGGGCGAGAGCTGAGCAACGAGACGTTCGAGCAGTGGATACTGGGGTTCGACCACATGGCGGCCCCCGGCTGGTGCGCCAGATACATCGCTGAGCAAGGCCTCGACGATGTCCGGTCCGTCCACACCGTCTTTAAGATCGTTACCCCTACCATCGATGTTCGCGTCATCGCCGGCTTTGGCTACCAACCCAGCGGCGGGGTGACCCGAGATGGGCGGGTGCTTCCCTACATTGACTTCTGGCAGATGGACGTAGGGCTAACAGGCCTGATCCTCGAAAACGAGCTCTTGTCCGGCATTCTAGGTGAAACAGCGCGTCCTGTGTTGGACGTCGACGGCCGCGAGGTTATGGAAGGTTATGGAGCATTTCGTGGGAGCGTTGAGGACTACCGCGTGACGGACGCTCTAGGCACTGACTTCGCCCTGACTCACCAATAGTTGTGTTTGTTACGGTAAGGCATCGCCGTCAATGACGAAGAAAATACCACATCCACTGCGGGGTCACAAATACTGAAAACTATCAGTGAATTTCCTCAGCAACGCAACCTAACGGGCCATGGGCCTGAGACTGGGGCCAGCAAGGCCCCGGGTATGACGCCTCCGCTGGGCCTCAGTATTTGACGCTGACCCATAGCACTTCGCTTCTGCAGAAATTACGTACGGCACCACAGAGTAACGTATTTTAAAAGGGCTGCCTAGCTGTGAACATATTACTTCACCAAGGCTAGCGTCTAGTGGGAAGCTGCAGTATGGCGTTTTGAAGCCTCCCCCGCGCGAAGGCCCAAAGATGCCACTGCCCAATTGTTGTTGAGGGATCAAGCAAACCGAAACGTTCACGTGAAGAAAGCACGTTGTTCTACAGCATACTATTTTGTTTTTTCATGCGGGCGATATACTTCAGCGGAGTCATTGCACTCGGCTTATACCGTTGATAGGATGCGCACGCACCGCGTGTAGCGTTATTGAGTCACTACGCTGAGATCAAGGGTAATATTTCAGTCCACTGCTTTATCTCGGAAAGCGAGAACGAACCATCGTTTGAGTGCTTCGTCACCTCGGGTTAGCATTTCCTCACCAGACTCCCCACAGCGTTGCTCGTCTCGAATAGGCTGTAAGAAATATGTGCAGCGGTTCCCGTGAGAGCACCGTTCTTCCATATGTGCCGATTGTACTCGCCTTGCGATGAATAACGTAGCGCTCAGTTCGATGCAAGTCGACGAGGAAGGAAAGGACTGGAGTCTCCTCGCGATAAAAATGCAAAGTAAGAACCGTAGTGGGGAGGAGGGAGAGGAGCCCGCATTGTGACTCCCGATCTGAGTCACGACTAGAGAGGAAAGAGAAAGGAAGGACGAAGGCAATAAATGAGAGGGGAACAAAAAGCAGAAGCAACTACAGCGTGTCGACGTGCTGTCGCCCAGCGAACTGATTGCCTATTAACGCCACGAAGCCGTTCGAGGAGGGTACCAGGTTCAAGAACACGTAGCATGGATGGTGTGCGTTGCAAGATGTTAGTGATAGTGATGACAGATACGTCGTCTGCAGGCGCTGAATCTGAATGCATGTCCCGGGCAACATCGTTCTTGGAGCACTTTCACACTTTTTGATGGCATGTGTTACTGACTCTGTTGGAAGGGCTGGTGGAAGTAGTTGCGAGACTAAATGTTTTCTATTCACTCCTCAAGAGGGGGGTGCTCGTATTTTACAGAATTGAATGCTTGGGTGTGTCCGAGGAGGATCGCATATCTCGTAGACGATACATGCTGAGATGGTTTGTCCCTTGGTGTACACGGTTTTCACACAGATTCGTAAACGGGGTCGAGTGTGATCTTCGCTTGATGTTTTCAGTCTGGAATGTTAAAAATATATATTTTCCGACCAGCGCGCCTGTCGCCTTGTCTCGACAAAAGCGTGGAAACTACGAAGTGAAATAGTACCAGTAGTGGCAAGTACTCAGTTGAACAGATGCGTATATAATATGTTGCGCGATCGGGAACTAGAGTTGTCACCATCCGTTTTGTACGTATCCCTACTATATTTCGTACCAGTATATGCGTAACCCCGCACAATATCTTGCCATGTTCAACTTGTCGCTCGGTAGCCTGAAGCGTTAGTTGTGATTGAGCGAAACATATCTCGAGGGTGCAACAAGGTGCGGACTTTTTGCTATTTCGTGTGCTATGGCTGTTTGAATAGGACGCGTTATCGAACAGACGAAACCGATGTTAAGTAGGTGACCTACAGTTGTACCAGGAAAATATTTGACTGGCTCGGGACGTGTGCTACGTGTAGGGGCAACATGAATTTTGAAGACCTGGAATCGAGGAGCTCTATAATCTCGCCCAAAGATGGCTACCATTACGGGGGGCCACAAATACTAAGACCTACGGTACACGAAAAAAACTATATAATTCCCTATTTTTACCAACATTATTGGTCCTATTTACTATATCCCCCCGCCCTAAAACCAAAGGGACGTTTTACCTCGGTCTATCCCATGTAGTGTTCTATTCATTTTGTCCTGTTGTGAAACAAAACAGGTGTCGGGTATTTGCTCTTTTCAGGAGACCTGCCAGTCAGAAAGGTTTTGCCGAACAATGCTACCCGTATCGTAGCACGCGTCTGAGTTCCGTTTTGAGCGGTGGTGTATGATCGACCGACGATCGGTTGTGTTTGGCGCCCAGTCTGGAACGACTAACATATTCAACACGATAACAGATGTACAGACACATCACAGCAAACGGATACTCAGTCGTTTTACTTAAGTTTACACATAGCGAGCGACTAAGGTTTTGATGGTCGCTGCCAAAGGGTAGGCGCAACGGCAATGATGCCGAAGGGCCGGCACCATGGCAAGAATCAAATGATCAACCCATGATGGCAGGCTCGACATAACTCGAGTAAACAAACAAACAAACAGGAGTACTCCTCGTCTTATGGAAACCAAGCCGAAAGCCGCAAACTGTGTCCAACATCTAGGAGACCCTGATGTTGTGCGAGCAAATGAACTGTGACACATCACCCTCTCGCCCTCGTTCCGGGACAAGTCCAGCCTACAGTAGACATCACTAGCAGACCAATAGCTACAAAGGTACCGGCACATGAAAGCAAAGCCACCATATGGCCAACTGCAACATATCCGACCACTCGCTCTCCTTTCCCGTGTTTTAGCCCTGTACTCTGCATTCACCTCCACTTTCACGACATCCCACCACTCCAGAATCGGCCAGGAGGGGGTGAATAAAGACCGAGGCAAGGCAACATGCATGCCACCATAGAGGTAGAAAACTGTATTTTGTGGGGATCCAGCCTGTTTTTGAAAACGAGGGCTCTGCCCGAAGCGCAACTTTACGGTCTACTATAGGTATATATTATGCACCGAATTCTAAAACTTGAATAAATGGGTTAGAGCAATATATCGTCTCCTAGGAAGGACCATTTCAATCATGCGTACAACTTCAAGGTCATCCATCTTGACGCCATACCCACTGCAGTCGAACTATCTCCTGCAAACAACCTACCAATAAGTTTACACTGATTTCTAGTGTAGTTTGAAGATACTTCAACAAAACCAACGGTCAAAGCGTGCGACCCCTATCGTGGCTCGCGTCTGCCCTCTATTAAGACTAGCCTAAGCCACCCATCCACAATAGCGCCAACAGCAAAAATTGTGGAGTATGCAAAGAGGAGCCGGCGGCGGGGCCGGTTGCCGAATTCCCTTCTACCCATCTCTTGGTCCCCCGGTCGCGACGTCGCATCGTAAACATCAACGAAAAAACGAACTTGAGCGAAACCTGTGGCGTGGCCACGCTCCCACCCCCACACCAATGTGTAAAACCAGGCCCATGCCGAGACAGAGTCAACAAAAACCGTGTCAACGAGGCAAAGACTTCGCGCTGCAGGGTCGTTCTGGTCTTTGATGGTGCAGTGACCAGGGTAATTGCGCCGCAATCCAGCTGATCACACGGCAACCAGGCTAATCGCGCCTCAAGCAGTAGGTGCCGTGGGCGTTGAAGACGGTAATCCAGCCAGATCTGCGTGAACAAACTAAAAGAGTGTGTAAATCTGTCGATCACCATGACGGCCCCCGTTTGGACATCGCACCCTAGTCCTCCCCGCTGTACCTCTCACGCTTTTCAATGCGCAGCGCCGTGGTGATCTCGGACATAAACGAGTTGAGCTCCACCGGTATCATCGCTGGGTAGTGCCTGGAGAAACAGCGTGTGAGGGAGAAAAGTGACCGCCGACTGCTGTATGGAAGTAGACATATGCTGCCGGGCTCGCGAAATCCACGGCGGAAGTAAACTCTTTGCCCGCGACGGGTTTATAACGCCATAGTGCAAATTGTATATAATGATATCATACGCGTAACACATGTGGACAGGCATATGCAACCTCCGCGAGGGCCGTTGAGCTTTGCACTGGCGTAGCTTAAATGGAGAAAACACCGTACGGTACGGTTGTCGGTGTTGCGGGTGTTGTGGTAACGGGAGGGGGCGTTCGCCCACCTGTGTGAACCCTCGTCGGTGACTGCGCATACCACGCGAGGTGCGTATGCTCTAGCATAGGGTCGCGCATGAGATCAGCCCCAGCCCCATTGAACGACACCCACGATAACAAGACGGTTAGTGGATGTTTTACTGTCGTGCCGGGCGTCTCTAAGTCATCGTCGTGTTGCGGCTCATTTTCGTGCTCCGATAGACACGAGATGCACGACACTTCAAACCAATACCAGACCCATGTCTGACTACTCACGCCGACAAGTGGGTGCTGCCGTGGGGGCAGAACGAACGTGGTGGGGACCACTGACACGAGGAGAGCAATGCCCAGCCCAACGACCGACTTTGATAACAAGCAAAAGCTAACGCTAATACGAAAAAATCAGTTTAGGGTAAGGCATGCAGCCGCCAATTTTGTAGAATACACATCGGGTCCAAAGCGTCTGGGTGGCTCCTCACCCGTAAATGGGTAATGATGGGGCTCCAACGTGTTAGGGTACGATTGTGGGGTGCATGGTACGATAGGGGTGCACCTAGAGCGGTAATTCTTTATCGGGCTCCTCATTTGAGTAACTTTGTATTCCCCCACAAACACCTGACCTCCGGGGGAAACTAAGCGTTCAACCGGAGGAACAATGCCAGGGTTGAAGCGTACACATCGAAAAGCGGGAACAACGAAAATATCGTCACGATACTCCAATGGTGCTGGGTACCGAGATGTCCCTTCAACCATGAATACTTTGGCTCAATGTTTTTACCGCCATCGTAGCACGTGTAAACCGTAGCAAGAACCCGCAATCGTACAACGATTGACGCCTTACCGCCCGTCCTCGGGTAGTGTAGCCCACAGCTGCCCACGAGAGATATCGTAAGCTCGGACCATGGGGACGCCGAGCCGGGTCATGAGTGGCTCTACCCGCCTGTTCAGGTCCAGGACACCTGACTCGTCGAAGGTTCCTGCGTTGCGGACGTAACGCACGACTACTTTAGTTAGGCTGCTTTCGAGCTTTGCAACTTAGTCGGTGGCACCGATGCTATTAATAATCTGTATTGGGGACGTGGTAGTATAATTCACACAGTATGTATATACTTCGACACTATGCCTGCTGGCGATACACAGACTACGTTGTTGTCGTGGTCGGCGCGAGATAACATACCTTAACGTACGATACTACAATAGTACCCGCGAGAGACATAGGGGGGCGACTACAATGCCCCTATTGACGCCTTGAGCTGCGTAATGAATTCATACATTAGTTGTGAATGAATACGTACGTTGTATTGAGAAGACGATATATAGACATACTTCAGCGTACGTTTTATGTGCTAACAACGTTAGGTTCCTCGCACACGGAGGAAAATATTTCACCCCAGGAACAGGCGTTAAGAACCGTCGCAAAGCGAAACGTGACGCAAAACCCTACTGCTCGAGCGGAGCTATTCAGTACATATGCTATTACAACAAGTAGTAGTTCAGGATTCGCATCCGTTTGAAACCGCTGGGCTTATAGCGGTCTCCCCTCTACGAGCATGACCCAATACCAGGCTCACGGCACACCCAACTTGAGGCATCGTGGGGTTTCTTTAGCACCCACTAATTGGCCGTACGAAAGAAGTCCGTGACATTTCGTGTCACCCTCGGGATCTTCCCAAACGACTCTATGCGGCCAATGGACGGTGATCTCCATGCGTTATGCTTCGTGTGGAGGAAATTGCTAAAAATCAGGACGAATAATTTACAAACAAATCGAAGATGTCGTCATTTTTCAGACTTGGAAGAGGGGTGGCGCCAAAGCAGGCACCAATATGTTCGTAAATGGTGAGGGTGCATTAGACAGAAGACACTCGCAACAATAGCAGTGCCGTTATGTGGCGAAACCACATGTCACTGATGGGCCGCCTCAACTGGGAGAACACTTGCAGTGACGCTGAAAGCCCGAATGTAACAGACAAATCTGAAAAATGGGAACGAAGCCTAAAATGAGAACCAAGCCGTATCTCCAGAACCATGTGGTGTATCAGAGAACCAAGATGATCCTGCGAAACCCCTTGACCAGCCCTGTGAGAGGAGCTCGTCAGAACGGTCATGCTCCATCTCGTGCCTTCGGGTGGGCGCAAAAAGCGATATACGCTGGCTCTATTGTGATTTCTCTAGATGCTGGCTACCGCGGCGATGCCGAGGACTTCCAGCCTGAGCGACAGCTCATTCGAAGGCTGCTGTACAGCCCCACAGGACTGTCAACTTTTTTTCTTGGAGTTGTACACAATTGGTTTGCTTTCTAAAAAAAACCGTCCGTTCCCATTTTTTGTTTCGTTCTCATTTTTCCGTTTTGTCTGTTATGTGCGGGTACTGTAGTTTTCGTGATAGTGACACTGAAGCCCAATGGATTGTGCGTCGCATTTCTCTTGGGGCTTCTATAAAAATATGTTTTCGGGTGAGGTACAGAGCTCAAGTGTCGCATCGTTGCGTGCTTCCTGATAGGAAGACCCGATTGGTCCTCATGATTTAAGACAGAGCGGGGGCAACTGGGTGTACTTGTTTTTTCGGCACCGGAAGCATGCGCATCATACCGTGTCCGGGTCCCCATGCTTAACTGTAACAATATTATGACCAGTTCCCTCCGCGCCCTCTCGCCGAGGATACCGAACTCGACTATAGTAGCAATTTGTGAGGCATTCTACGATGGAAGCTTGCTTTATGTTTCTGAGGCCCCCATTCCCCCCCAAAGTAAAATATGGAATTCAACGGGAACGAGCACATCAATACGACCGATGCTTCACGTATCTCGGATGTCTACGTAGGTATTATACTCAACAATGTAGAGCACAAGAGACATCTCATCCTTCAACTGCCGCCCGGTAAGGGCGCCGTGGTGGTTCATCAGCAAGTACTGCTCCAGAATTCTCCCTCTTGTTCCCATGCGCATTCAAGCCGGATGTTGCTCACCGTGCGTGCATATATCTTCGGGTTCGTACCCGCTTTCCCAATCGGCATGTAATGGTTCGATGCCATTCACCTGAACGGCCGTGTTGAGCATCGAAGCAGACAGACGCGTGGGACGAGTCCACGGTAAAGGGGGTGCGTTTACCCGATCTACAATATTTTTGACGCGATTTCTCGACTGCTACATGACCGGTAAGTACATAGTTTGTACACTTTCTAGTCTCAGCTCGTCCCCCCACTAACGCAATGGAATGATTGAAAGTACCACGGTACTCAGTGTCTGTGTTACACGTCATACTGCTTTCTTCTGTATTGCAAACATATGCGCGTGGCACGTCTTTGAAGCCTTAGGGGTCGACCATTGGGGTGACGTAGATAGTATTATTGCATTTTCTGTAGGTATAGAGCTCGGGTAAGAAACCTGAGTCTATCTAGGCACTACCCCTCCCTCATATCATTGCTGAGGTTGTTCCCGGGTCGTACCGCATCCAGCCATGCAACAGCACCTTGTCCCCAGCGCCAGCATCCTTTTCCGAGTCGTTGGGTCGGTGGTCTACGCGGTCATAACTGCAGGTCACTTCCATTCGGGCTTAGCGGCTCACACGTCACTTCGCTACACCTTCCGACACCCGTTCCAGGAGTGTCTACGACTTGGCACAGTTTCGACAAACTGCTTGCAGTCCACACTCGTGGACCTTATTACCGTTAGACGGTTTCCAGGAGTGTCTACGACTTGGCACAGGTTCGACAAACTGCGTGCAGTCCACACTCGTGGACCTTATTACCGTTAGACGGTTTTGTCTAATTTTGCTTGATTGGTCGTTTCCCCCTCTCTTAGATTCGTTTTTGCTGTTTTACTGTGTTCCCTCAAGGAGGGTGTTGAGCGCTCATGGTGTTTTACTCTCGGCCAAGTTTCCTGATGTAGGAAATCGTTTTCGTGTCCTGCATGCCATCATCGAGCAAACGTTGAGGAAACCCAAAGGCTACGCTCTTCCGCAAGATAGCCCTCGCCTTCCCGCTACATCTTCATTCCAAATACTTCGCCGAGCGGTCGGGTATGGTGCACTCGAATACATTGCCAAACGGTCGGATTTAGCGATACGTAGGAGTTTAGTCAACATTATAGCCAGACACCTGGTACTGGTATATGTTTCAACGTATTTGTCGAAGCCGGGGCATGTGTGGTTCAGCCCATCAAGTATGCTTCGGCCATTTAGTCGAAGGTACAGGGCGAGGTCTATGCAGCCCCCATCTCATTAGAACGCCATTCTTGTTGAAAATATTTTTTCTCGGCATTTTTTTTTTTTTTTATATAAAAACAGCCAGCAAACACGGAACACCAACAGTTGCCACCTAGTCAGGTAAACGTTCACGGCGAGACCAATGACTTAGCCATACCACGTGTTCGTACCGTTTCACGGCACGTGGCCAGAAGGGATTCATTCTTCGCCATATATTCCCGCACACGAATCTCGTACTGGCCATCCAGAACCTCGTCTGCGAAGCTGTTCGTCGTCATAAACGCCTCCCCCACTGGAACTCTGCTCCCTTCACTCGCTCCTCCTGACCGGTAGTACAGTACGGCATCTTCCAGCAAGCGTTCGTAGTGCACCCATCTAAGGAGGCATACATGCGGTGGGCGGGGAGGAGGCATCAAGTTTTGCTATCTAGCGCCATGTATTGAGGGCTCCATTCCTGGTTATATATTGACCCTTAAAACCGCACCGGCGCGATGATGATGCATACACACTCGCGCACTCGACTTTGAAGGCTGCTCCGGGTGTTATGTACACGCCATTAGCTGGTCGCAGTCCCATATAAGGTGTACCCGCATGTGCTTGCTGTTGTGGCGCCCAGAGCCTACGCGGAAAATATATCTAGGTGATGAACGCTCTTGCGCATCTAGGGAAAAAATGCGTGCAAGGTAGGATTTCCACCAGCACGGCATAAGATATGCGATACCGGCATATGGCAGAACAATGCCACTGTTGTAGGGGTGGTGTCTGATCGTTTGAGTTCCTCACACGCGAGGAGCGTACTATATCGCCCGAAAAAATGTCACCCAAGAAGTTTGTTCGCGTTAGCCGGTGTACATCCACATTATATGGGTCTTCTCCTTTGAGGGTTCCCATACCCCACCGGAAAGCGGACTTTTGACGAAAACAAAAGGTGCAACACAATCAATAATCTAACGGCGACAATATGTAGCCACAGGGGTTGTAAATCACGTATCATACCGCAACGTTTTTGGGCTCCTGCTCGGATAAGCAGCCCGTAAACCAGACGTCATCTGCCCAACACGTGCCGCCCTTATCACGGCACGCCTGCAGACGCTGCGGTTGACCAGGTGGCCAGGGGGCGTACCAAAACGATCTCACGTGTCTAGAGCTGCCTGTGACTGATGCCGGTCCGGGATAAGCTGCAAGAGACGAAGGCCACATCCGAAATAAACGAAGTCCGCGTCCACCTCCGCCACCTGACAGTCTTCGATTGACTGGTAAGACGAGCAGAACGGGGCGTTGTGAATATGTATGTTGAATATCTTAAACGGTAGAGATGGTTGCGGTCTCTACAAAATTTGTAACAAAACAAATGCAGCCTTTTGGTTGAGATACTCAGGCTTTTATGTGTCAAGGATCTGGGTCAGGGCACTACTATGAGTATAAAAACGAGGGAACTCAGTATTCGTGTGGGATGGCGTCATGAGCAGACCAGAACGTACACGACGCACGCGAGTCAAGTATAGGCGTCTTCTGGCGCCTGATAGCACTGCACCACGTCTAGGTTACGTTGTTGTTTTGCTCGTATTTGCTGTATGTTTCTGATATCTTCACCACATTGGGCGTCACATCAGACCCAGAGGTTCAACCGTTTGACACGTGCAATCGCTAGCCTCAATAGGTGCGTGAATACTCCCTGTATATCGATATATGGCATGGAGGGACGTGGGCGCGCGCTACAGTACGGATGGCTGGCAATGTCGCTGACGTTCGGAGCGTGAGGAGCTATATTCCCAGTCACGTTAACGGTTTGCTTTCGTGACAATTGAGACCTACGGCGAGCACGATCCATGACTCACGGGGGCCAGTTCAGACATTCGAAGGACAATTCATGTGAAATACATATAGAACATCCGACGATATTTCGTTGCCCCCCCCTCTCTCTTACAGTTGAGGAGCCCTGCCATTGAGGAAGGTTTGGGCTTCGAAGTGTATCCCCTACAGCGTAACGGGTGTGTGTGCCGTACGTGGGATGCAGAGGCTCGTCACGAGATACAGCGGATACCATACTACTACTGCTGCCACTAGCAGCCCGTAAATCTTCCGAGAGTACCGTCTTGAGGATATCTATCTTACACCCAACAATTGGGGCTCTCGGATAGTGCAGGTTACGCCCGAAGCACAATCCTGCGGGCTTCGGATCTACCGAAAAACTCTGTAAGGATGATGTTCACGTCCACATATATAAGGTAACTCCTCGGTTTGAGGAACCCCATCAATCAGAAAAGGTGCGGGTTCTGAGGCAACCTCTACAACACGTAGAAGGTTCGAGTGTTAATCGGCGATCTGCCTTGACGACATTGCTTAAGCATAGGGCTCGATAATCCCCCGTTAGTCCGATGCACACCTTGACGTAGCGGATGCCGATAGTGAACTCCGATCTGTCCAGCCGGCTGCACCCACTGTCCTCACTCTTCAAGGCGGGGTGTGAGCAGATTATATTGACCTCGTCACTCGAGGCACGTGTACAGGTCAACTCGTCCCTCTGCATGAAGAGCAAAGCTAGCGCCTTGGCTTGCATCATTACTTCGCGACAGCACGAACATTGAAGGAGCAGTTTAGCGGCTATCGTTTGAGCGGATAGGCAATACCAGGTATATATTATTTTTCGGGTAAGTAGACACTTAGGAACCAGCCACCGTGCGTTGTCGACCAGGGTATGTATCCTGGACACATGTAGTCGCAGCTGGTCCTCGGATTACAGAACCACTTTGGGCTTGCACAACCTCGTCGTCACCGGTCACAAGTACGCTTTCTCCTGCCCACAGGAAGAGCTGAGGGGTTTGGGCCGACGGACGTCTTACTTGACAATGGTATGCTGTTGGCGCCATTCGAACGCATTCATGGGCATTCGTCCTAGCTAGGCAAGAGAGGCAACCTGTGCAGTCCTGGTGTCTAACCTCTGATCAAGCATATGGTTCTACCCGGCTTACGTTGGCACGTAGCCGTCAAGGTTTGGTGCCGTGAGCACTTCATCGTGACACATGCACGGCCACAAGTGTTGTAATTGTCACTCCCGCTGCCCAAAACATCCCTGGCTGTACCCTGACCCGGCAGGACCATGACGCAGTGCATGGATAGCCCTGGGGGGGGGGTCGCGATCAACGTCCATCGATAGGTGAAACGTCTCACCCTCATGGTGCTGTCCCCCACCATGTCTATCTTGAAGCTTATGGTATCCACTGTGCCCCGACCGAATGACTGCTTCGGGCCTTGTTCCGCCCCCGGTTCCGGCTCCGGCCCACTCTTTATGTCGGCGGGGCGTAGTGCGATGGCCGAAAGGAGCCCGTCGATCTGATTGTGAAGCACAAGCTTCCTGCACGGAAAAATATATTGATACAGCCAGCCCGGCGAAGCCAACACCATACGTCAGTGACGAGGGGAACAGTACACAGACTGTGAGGCATATGCTCTGATCGCGTGGCATGTTCATGTTGTGGTTAGCCTCTTTCTGACCGAGGGGTTCCTCAAATGAAAAATATATCAAGGCCCTTGAAACATGCGGAGAGTAAAACGTTTTGCGCTGATGCACTGGGGTGCAGGTATGTGAGAAACCACGGTTAAAGCAACACATGGCACAGGCGTGTTGCAAGCTCGCGCATCACGTTTATAGGAATTGAACCACTAGTTCTCAGTTGAGTTTTTCATCTCGTAGATAAATAAATACGGTTATCGGAATATTATCCATTGAGAGGGCAAACAAAACAGGGCCTCACTTGGCTCCCCCGATCCCATGCGGACCTGGTCCCACCCGGGTGTGATCCCATTTAGCACCCTGCTCCCACCCCCAACGCGCAATAATATTATAGATAAATATGTTTCCCCCGGGATATTTTCGATTGAAGCGGCAACACAACACAGGACCCTGCTTGGTTCTCCTGATCCTATTTGACGCTCTGCTCCCACCGACAAGGTGCGTACCTACAGTTAGCCTTCCGCGGGAGCCGTCGGAGGTCGTGAGCGCGAAGCCCGAACCGTAAACGATCAGAAATCGTCGAACGGTCAAAACTCGTTGGGTGCAAAGAACTAAAAGCGTCGCAACTCGGGAACTGAACCCAGTATCGGAACCATGGTGCTGGGTACCATAGACCGCGGCTATATCACCCGCGGAGCTATATCACCCTCCGCCTCCGCACCCCCTCCACGTTATTTTCGGCTATGTATTGTCGCAGTACCTGTACGTACAATCATATACAGAGAGTAAACATATTCCTCGAAAATTGGTATATCTACAGAGTGGTGAACCCAGCTCCAAGTTCAGCCGCAAGCTGAACAATTGTTGCGCACTTGTTCGATAAGAACGAACAATGTTGGAACTCGAAGAGCTTTTACCACGGGCTAAGATATTGGGGTCTGAATTTTCAAGAATACAGGCGAACACAAATGCTTGGACTGACGATTTTCTGGATTGCTTGTACTTGGTCAAAGAAGGTCCGCACAAAACACGTTTTGATGTAGTTTTCAGGCGTGTTTACACGCTTGTATAGGCTTTTCTCCAGATCCCGCCAACCGCTGGGTCAGACGCAGCCTCCAGCGACCCTCTTCGCGTCCGTGCGGGGTGCACAACACGTGCTATCTTTTTGTCATATTGGTACACAAGCTTCGTTTCACAATGTTGCTCGATACTTGCTGAGACCCTGGCATAGTTCAACGAGTGGCGTCATCGTTGATTGTTGCTGAAGTCTAGTGTTTCAGGCGAGATGTGAAAACCCTCGAGCGAGTAGCTTCAGAAACATTAGCTGAACGCCTAGCCTATCACGTACCATGAAGAATTACCGGCGCCTTTGCAGATCGTACAGTGATCGTGCAAGGATTTGGAGCAGACGCGCGTGTTACGGTAAGAGAAGCACTTTCAAAATTGGAGGCTACTAGCATAGGGACCCCTGATCTCGCCCAGCACGATTTTCGAGAAACACGATCCAAAATACGGCAGTAGTAAGGTCGAGTGTTTCACGGAGTTATTTCGGAATACAAAATCGGCTTCTGCTCCAATCAAGTGCACAACCACATGAAGCAATTGGACGGAGGAGCACCAGGTACATTGGTGCGGTGCCTAAGAACTTCTAGGATTTGAGAACGCTTCGTCACATCTTTTTTGGTTCCCCTGTTGTTCTCTCAAATATGTTGATTTAGACCAACCATTTTGGAAAAGTTTTGAAGGGGTCTCAGAACTGGCTTTTTTTGCCGAAACTCGTCGATTTACTCGATTGGACTGTTCAAAACGCCTCAGGATGCCCCCTTTTGTTTTCGGAGAGCTTCCTCGAGCACTTTTTTTCCGTTTCTCCAGAGTCGTGGTTGGACTGTTCGTCCATATTGCCAGTTCTGAGGACATCATTATTTTTTTTCAAAAATCCTCCGAGATCCATTATTTCTGGCCCCAGTTCTGACCAACAGCCATATATATTTCTGAGCCTCCAGAGAAAACTGATTGGCTGCTCCAAAAACTAAACTAGGACTCCGGAGAAACGGAAAACTGTTCCTGAAAGCTCGCAAAAAACTACGGGGAGCATTTTGAGGAGTATTTTCGTGTTTTTGGCTTTCCCGCCGTGTAAAACGCGTATATTCGGCCCAATAATTCAGTTATGGTAGTTCAAAAATAATTTCCCATACTCGCAATATAATAGTTGATCTTACTGTTCCTTGGTTTTCTTGATTTAGGTTGCTAAAATAGGAATCTGTTCTTATTTGTTCAATAACCTTTGCTGTTTATATTTACTTTTTTTCTTTGACAAACCACATCTATCTGAACGCTAAAGTAGGAGCATTAACCAAAACACCTTGACAGGAACAAACGCCCAAACGTCACGGGCGGCTACCCTTGGGTGGAACGCCGACATTCTCCAGGAGCCTAATACTTCAGTTGACCTGAGCCGTAGGGCGTCTTGTATCTCTAGACCTCTCTCACCAAGCCTCGAACCAGAACCGCTCAACATCCGCCGGGGCTTGGTGTACCCTCGGAGTTCCAAAGCTTTTGGCTATATCAGCCAGCTGTATCAAGTCGGGTCGAGCGGCCGGAGCAGCAGCGATCGCACTTCTTGCTAATACCACCAGAGATGCCACCATAATCCAGGGGAAGGTCATCGTTGACGACACCGAAGATGACGCTCCTGCGAGCCGCAAGCGATGGGCATATTTTGTTACTTGCGGTAGTCATTTGACCATATACAGCGCATTACTTTGGTGACGGAGAGAAACAATGAAGTTCAGCGGTATTGCTGCTGGAGTTTCGCCGCGGGCTGTCGAGGAAAACAAACAAAATAGACAAAGAAAGGCGGCGCCACTGGACTAAACAAGTGGCCGCAGTAAGATAGATAGTGTACGATGGGTAGTGGAACCGATACAACAAACTGGTGGCGTCCGGGGGTGTACAAGGATGTGCGATATTTATACATCAAGATTATTGGGGGTGATCCTGTGAGCTCACGCGCGGGAAAACGAAAACACAAACTGCCGCGGTTAGAAAATATTGTCCTTTTCCGGGCAAAGCCGTGTCTAAAGATGAGGTGTATCGTCTACAATTATTTTCGTTCTACAGCGACATTTAAACCAACCTCAAACGACCGAGTTCATGAGATTTTTACAGCAGGTGTTTCTGGGTTGCATGAAGCTAATGGGAGTGAACGTACTTGTCTCGTGATTCCAAGCGTGGTTTGATACGATCACCGTCAACACAATACATTATGTTCCCGAAGCAAAAGTAAATGCATGGCTATCGTCGAGCAATCAACGCTACGGTAAGTAGTATCTGCCTGATATGGAATAGGGGCACTGACCATACTAGGCTTATGAATGAAGAGGGGTGTGTTCCACACAAACCGCCTTATGACTGAAAACTTAATATTCTCGGAAAGTCTCAGGTGGAGTGGGCCTACTGGCACGATAGGGCCGGTAGTGTTTGCTCAGGCTTCAAGATCAATGGATACCGTGGTAAGACACAGGCGAGACAAGGGAGCATGACAGAACATGAATGAAGCAGGTCAATTTGCGGTGTTCCCAGCAAACGCTCAGCGAACCAAGGATTGTAGCAACCCCAGCACCACAATGGGATGATGTGCCGTGCACCCAAGCGCTTCCCAAACATCTCATCAAGGACATACTACGCCGTCGACGCCATGACTTCCATGCAATGATGGTGCCCCTCTCTTTCCTTTTCGCGTGTGAATACCTGGCGCGATGCGTCACGTACATCTACAAGCCTTAATTCATTTTGATTGTGGCCTTGGTTTGGGGGGGGGGTACTCGACATCAATGTATGAGGGGGTATATGGGCATTGTCCTTGGACCAGCTCGTACAACTGCTGTGTCAGTGGGTATATAGATCATCATGCAAACCATCCTACTCCCATATATATTGAGTTACAACAACAGTATTCATAACAACATCAAGCACCACAACGCCGCCACATACATATATCACCACTACCACCACCACCACCACCGGCAACAACAGCACAAGCAACAGCACCACGACATTATCATCAACACGAGCAGCAGCATCATCAACAGCAGCAGCCACAACAACCAACAACAGCGAAAGCAAGAACGGTTTCCGTGGTTGGTCGGAGCTTGGACTGCTGTGGAGATCTTGACGTTTGTGTTTCGTCCAGTCGGAGAGATTTAGACGTTTCGTTTTTCGTCCACCAACTATCGTCATGTTGGTTGTGTTTATGCTTCGTGCTTCACATACTCGTATTATAAAAGCTTTCGTTTGTACCCGTCGACACTCGGCCAACACTATGCATAAGTGTCCGGGCTGATTCTTCGTCGGAACTCTGACTGGGCTCACAAATCCGACAACAACAAACCGCATCACAAATGCCCTCCCATATCTGGGGTATATAGTATCAGTGCGCAGAATGAATAAATATATACCTGGTATGTGTATTGTCCTGTTGACCCGGGCAGCATCCAGGGGAGTCACTGGCCTATATCCTTGACCAGGAAATACATACCAGGTATATAATACCCTGGTACGCGCAAACGGCTTATCATAAAATTTGGAAATTCAGTAAAAATGGGATATAGACGAGACATATATATATTATTACGCAGCTTGCAAAGTTGAGTATCAACTATGTAATCAGTCGAACTCACAGCTAGCTGACGTATTTCATAATGTTATAAAATGCAGTACGTGCAAGTACGGAGAGTAGTAGACAACTTGTCTGTCTGTTGGGTGTACAATCCTGCTTGCGCATTCCTTTACAAATTCGCCTGGTGCTATGTGTGAATACACATTAAATTAATTACATGAACATTGTTCCTTTCACTTCCTTTCGTTTTTTTTTAGAGTTGTTTCCGATTATTCTCTTTCTTTTCACAGCACGTTTCTGGAACGCGTCATTTTTGCTGACTGGAGCGTGTCCCGCCTTCTGTACCACGTACGGTGACAAATCGTACCTCGTGATTTACTGTAGTTTCGATATGATCTTGCTACGTAACAGCAGTATATCTGTATCATAGTTGGTGGCCACATGTTTGTTTTTCTTTCTAAGAGTAGCATAGAGAGTCCGTACAGACACAGGATTTATTTGCTCGATGACGATGAGGGAAAACGCCTGGTTTACCGGTCACACAGCAGTGACAAAACACACACGCAAAACAACCCACGCCAACGCACTGGATACGGGAAACACAACGTACAAAAGGCAGCGTCCAAGATCCTTTCGAGTTGGTTGGTTGGATCGCGCGATCTTGACTTTTAGTAGTGTTAATTCGTAGTACCAGGTATGCGAATACCGTATGACACGCAAGACAACACACCTCCTGGGACGGATTTCGGACCCGGTTTCCTCGAAAGTATGCCTTAAGGCGCACACAAAACGAATATGGCGGCTTTGGAAATATTTCGTCGAGAAGGTGGCATAGGCCCCTGGCTGGGCGATTTTCAGTACGCCCTCCCCGTTGTCGAAAAACCCAGCTCTGACAATCGTCCGAGGGGGTGTGTTAATTCAAGCTTATTATACAAACAGTTACTATTACGGGGGACCATAGTTAACAGGACCAAATATTGTTAGTAAAAATGGATAAACATATAGGTTTTTATGTGTACCATAGGTCCTGTTAACTATGGTCCCCCGTAATAGTACAGGGTTTCGTTGGGGATCGCGATCTTGGACTTTTCGTCACCCATCGGCCGCTCTCGCGTGTGTGTGCGTGTACAGAACAAAACTCAGACCCATGCATAAGCCTGTACTCCTGCCCCGCAGCCTTACTGCTGATGTATGTGCCGTACATATAATCAATAGTGTTTTCACAGGCGTGGGATAGCTCCTCTGCGCTCACTTGTTCGCTGTGGACTGCGGAGAGAGTGCCAAAATTTAACACGATGTCATTAACTAGGAAAACAATCGACTAGATGGTGCCTAAAAATGTCCTGTAGGGCATGGGCATGAGCGACCTTCCCGTTCGTTGTAGAAACATTCAGCACGCAATACACGATCGCAGCCACGTGCGGAGCTACAGCGAATTGCATTAAATGAACAGCAGCAGTAGACGCCGCCCACCATCCCACCTTCTTCCTGTCGCCACGCATGCTTCGGAAACTGGGCGAGCTCTGAGATGAACACGGGGGATTGCAAACATAAAACCCGCATCACGATTTTATGTGAAGACAACAACAACAACAACAACTACATACATAATATATATGCTCTATTTACAAGACGAATTTCCAAGCTGGCTATCTCGATAAGAAGTCTTAGAGGGAAATACATAGGCCTATAGATAGATGCGTCCATGTAGAAATTATCGATTGCAGCACGTACTTCCAAAGCCACCGTTTTAGTTCTGTGTGTCCCTCTTGGTTCGGGAGGAAATAGGTTCCGAAACATATCGCGGGGATGTCGCAGGGGTCGCAGGAGGTGTGATATTTACGTGTGACGCAGTAGCACAGTAGTACAACACGCTGTAGAACGATCTGGATACGTTACACATGAACCGAACACGCTCGGTCAAGTGTATTTATTCTGTAGGTTTGAGGAAATCTTGGAAATTAAAAATCGGTTTACGAAATAAATGCGTTGCCCCCCTTGCTTGAGGTAAATGTGGCCGCAGTAATTTTATTACAGCAGCACATCTTGAGAATCCCACCAAGTGCACACCTACCTTTCAACGCATGGGTCATACATTCAAAAGTATGTGCTTGCAACATGAAGGGATTTGTACCCTGTTGCTACGTGCTCGAGAACTACAAACGTGAACCCACCCGCACCCCTTCAATTTCCTCATACATACCTGGTATATATATATATATATATATATATATGGTGGACATAAGACGGGTGTTTCAAACACATTTCCGGACGTCTCCTATGACGCAAAGCCCACAGAACAGTTCATACGAAGGGATTGATAGGCACTTTTTAGCACACTAACGCAAAGGTCATGGCACATTGACACATCTGCACCTCGCGGGATGTTTTAGGTTCCAAAAAGTGCTTACAGCAGTAGAGCGCGTGTCTTTTTTCCACCTTCTGCACTAGCACTAGTACCACTGCTGTCTATGGATATCGAAGGGGTGGGAGATCCGTCCATCCGTGTACTCTGCTGTACTGTGCCGATGCCTCTACGGACCATCTTCACTCCGCCCTGTGTCGTGCACACTGCCTGCACTCACCAGGTAGGTGCTCGTTTATTCACTGGAGCTGCCCTCTCTTTGATCGTCGCGTTTTCCCTGTCTTTGTGTGTGTGCTGGCGAGGATGACTCTGCGGCTGGCGTCACCCGCAACCACCCCTTCTCATCCCCCGGGATCCTCCGTATTCTGTCATTGGACTGAGGGAATGCCTCTCCTCTCCCTGATGATGTCTCATCGGACGTTTTTTTGCGGATGCAACCATTCTATTGTTGACGCGGATGCCGTCCGTTGCTCGCCCCCACGGCACGACTACTGTACCCTCTTCGCTGCTTCACTGGCGTCTTACCTACGTAGGCAATTGTGTAGACTATTGTAAGCGACATGAGTGACGCTGGTACTGCGGTAGTTGCTAAATTGCACTGCCGACTGAACCTTAGGAGACACATTGCTACTGCTGGGTGGATTCGGGGATCTTAAGACGTGCGATCGAAAATGAAGGGTCGTCAGAGCACTATTTAATAGTACAGCAGTACCACGGACTCTCACCAGCAGTTTTGGAGCACCCGGTCCCTCGTGTATCGGGATCACGAACGAGTGAATTTCCGCTTGTCGCCAGGGCCAGGGAAGCTGAAGCGAACCCGTGATTCCTCGCTAGTCCCTTAGGTATCAGGAGGTGGAACCACTAGGTTCTCTCTTGTTCCTGTCGAGCTGGAATCAATGAGCTCTCGCCAGTACCAAGAAACTCTTTTATTATTTTATGAAAAGAAAAAAACTACTGTAAAAAAATTTATGGCACTATGTATGATCGTTGAGGCCATTCTCAGCTGGATAAAGTCGCTACTCTGACCGACCCCTCTCTAGCATAGATAGTGTGATTGAAGCACGACTGCATTCCAACGGGCACACACCACAAGCAGTGTTTGGCTCGGAATCACGAGGGGGGCTGCGTCCTGCTCAAGAGGCTGAAAGTCTGTGTCTGACTGTCACAAAGTGGGCTCTCATTGGCGTTCTCGAGTTCCTGTCTGCCTTCCCCGAGGCATATATATGTCAGAGTTTGAGCCTGTTTTTCGTTCCTCGTTTGTGTTTCTGTCTGTCAACAAGTAAATCCTGGGAATATCTACTACCGGTATTATTTTTGTTTCGCTTCGCTCCAGTTGGATACGGACATAATACTACATGTACATTGTATATATGTGATGGTTCGCTGGGCATGAGAAAACTTTTTTTTTTACAGTAGTAGTAGTAGTAGTAGTAGTAGTAGTAGTAGCAGTAGTACTGTAGTAGTATCAGTAATACTGTAGTAGAAGCACAGTCAGTGTGCTGCAGGCATGGGTAAAGCGATTTCAGCGGGAAGCACGAACATCGTCTACCCCGTGTAAGATCCACATTCCAGAATGGGCTGTGGTCGTTCGATATCTAAGCATGTATGTGCGGTTTGATTCCAGCAGCAAGCACCCCAACGGTATTTACCCGACGCCAAAAATCCTGATCCAACTTCCCAGGTCTACCGGGGTTGAGTACGAAACCGGGCGATGCTTCCATTGTGAGTTTAGGGTCACCGGGCCAAGGATATGTGTGAGTCTCTACACACTGCGCAGGCACGAAGGGGGAGGAGTGTGGTTGTTCGTAGGAGGCCCAACTGGTATGGAGGTAGTGGTACGGGGTGGCCAAGTGATCGTTGGGTTGAACAGAAAACGGATAGAACCACCAGGGCTGGCCACGTGGTCCCGTATCGAGATGGTGGTGGGTGTCCTTGCCTATGTATGTGATCGTTTGCTGGGCATGAGCAAAAATATTGTTTGGTAGTAGTAGTAGTAGTAGTAGTAGTAGGAGTAGTAGAAGTAGTAGGAGTAGTAGCAGATTTGCTGTAGTAGCAGCAGTTATTGTGCTGCGGGCGTGGGTAAAACGATTTCAGCGGGACGCAGGAACATCGTCTATCCCCTGTAAGATCCAAATTCCAGAATAATGGTGGTCGTTCGATATCTAAAAATGTTAATTGTGATTCCAGCAGCAAGCACCCCAATGGTATTCACCCGTCGTCAAAAATGCTGATCCGACTTCCCAGGTCTACCCGGGTAGGGTACGAAACCTGGGGATGTTTCCATTTTCAGTTTGGGGTGGTCGGGCCAAGGATATGTGTGAGTGTCTACATACTGCGCAGGTACGAACGGGAAAAGGTGTTGTTGTTTGTAGGAGGCCCAACTGATATGGAGGTAGTGGTGCTGGGTGGCCAAGTGATCGTCGGGTTGTGCCAAAAATTGATAGCACCACCGGGGCTGGTCACGTGGTTCCGAATCGAGATGGTGGTGGGTGGCCATGCCCATGTATGTACGTGATCGCCCGCTGGGCATGATCATTTTTTTTTTTTCTGTAGTAGTAGTAGTAGAAGTACTAGTAGTTGTAGTAGTACGGGGGACCATAGTTAATAGGACCAAATATTGTTAGTAGAAAATATTAAATATATAGGTGTTTATGTATACCACAGGTCCTATTTACTATGGTCCCCCGTAATAGTACACAGCAGTACAAGGAAAATGTTGGCTTTGGAAAGATTCCGTCGAGGAGCTTGCATCGACGCATCGCTCGGCGCATTCAGTGTGTGTGTTCTTCACCTTAGGCCGTTCTTTCTACCCGTCGACATCCAGCACAACCAGTGTCGGTGCCACTTCTTCGATCCTATTAATAGTAGAGAGACTTGACTGACGCCCAGCTACTAGGTCTTAGTGGGGAACAGTCGGCCCTACACCCTTGCCAGCGCTAGTTTTGCCTTGCTTGACGTGTCTCCTGACAACTTTGTGAACAAGCGCTGTGTGGTGGCCCCAACAAAAGGCTACGGGCTGTGGACTCTTGAAAAAAATCTATCCCCTTTCCCCCGATTTTGGGAGTTCCAGACTAACATTGGTTTTTTTTTTATGCCTTGAATGCCTGAAAGCGTGCCTGGAAAAAGGTAGGCGAGATAGGCACGAAAATAGTAGTTCAGGCACGCCTGTTTTAGAAACAGTAGTTCAGGAATATTTTTCAGGCATGCCTTAAAGGCTAGGGCCTATGACTACAGTATACTGCTGTTTGTTTTGTACTGGCCTTCACATATATAGAACCACTTACTAGATCTAAACCCCCAAACGTGCTCGGTTGGTACATCCCTGGCCTCTCAGAGCTCCCACTTCGAAACCGCCTCCTTTTATTACTTGCCCGACCTTTCCAGCGGTTCTTTGTTTTCTCCAATTCCCTTGGCGCTCTCGGTCCTTTCTTCCTTTTTTCTTCTTTCGTTTCATGTGCGTCCGTGTACTCCGAGCACGGCACGGCGGGAGAGCCCGGCGCCGTCGTGGGTGTCAGCGGGTGCTCGCGGGTAGAGGGGGGGTCGCAAGGAGCGCGGTCACCGTTTTCGTGGCTAGGCGTCGCGTGTGCCTCGAGACACGAGGGATGCATGAACGGGCTCTGTCTGGCCTCAATTTGTGATTTTGGATAAGAGTATATACGAGATGTAAGGGCCGTTTGAAATCCCCAAGATAACATTCAAGCGGTTCTTACTTTAGCAACCACGCTCAAGTTGAAAGAGGGAGATAGCTCCCAGTCTGAGTATACCAATACTGTCGAGCTGGCGAACAGCGGCCACGGTGAGCAACGGGCTTCACGCGAGGCGGGCGACGGGGTTGACTGTGGCAGAGAGTGAGGAAAGCTTCACCCGGACCGAATCGGTGGCGAGGTGGTCGCGAGAGGGGCGGGCGGCGTACGAGGCTGAGAGAGCTCTGCTGTTCATTTTGTTTCTTGCATGATGACCGGTGCAAGGTGTTCCAATCAGGCAGAAAAATATTTCGGGAGAGGGACGGGGATTTTTTTCCTTCCCGAATTTTTCGGTTTCATCTTAAATTGTCTTCGCGGCTGCTGTACCGCTGTGCCGTGCTGTGCTTTCTCTGTTTTTCGTACACACAGCATATCAAAATAATAAATGAAGTACCCTGCCTGGGGTATGTACGTACGTACGTACGTACGTGCGGCAACCGCTCGCGATGCGGAAGGTATGTTGTGGCGTCCGAGCTGTTTTCTCCTGAAGCATGGCGGCGGGACTCTTGGCATTATCAAGTCGCCAGTGTGCAACTAACTACGATCATAAAAAAAACACTATATTCAATCATGGACCTCTGTCCGCTTCGTATAGTAACTTCATGCACTTTTTCCTTCCTGAGCGAAGCGCCTCGCATTTTTTCCCGACACACCGACACCTTCATCCTGTCTATCGCTTCTTCTGGGTTCGATTTTGCTTTTTTGTTATTAGTAGTAGTAGTGATAGTAGTAGTAGAAGTAGCAGTAGTATCGTAGTAGCCGCAGTGAGTGTGCTGCAGGCGTGGGTAAAACGATTTCAGCTGGAAGCAGGAACATCGTCTACCCCCGTAAGATCCACATCGCAGAATGCGCGGTGGTCGTTCGATATTTTCAAATGTGCGGTGTGATTGCAGCAAAACGCACTCCAACGGTATTTACCCGTCAACAAAAATCCTGATCCAACTTCCCAGGTCTCCCGGGGTAGAGTACGAAACCTGGGGATGTTTACATTGTGAGTTTAGAGTCACCGGGCCAAGGATATGTGTGAGTGTCTACCTACCGCGGAGGTAAGAATGGGCAGGAGTGAGGTTATTTGTAGAAGGCCCAGCTGGTATGGAGGTAGTGGTGCTGGGTGGCCATGTGATCGTTTGGTTGTGAGCGAAAAATGGATAGCACCAGCAGGGCTGGCCACTTGGTCCCGTATCGAGATGGTGGTGGGTGACCATGTCCATGTATATATATATATGTGATCGTTCGCTGGGCATAAGCAAACCTACGTTTTAGGAGTAGTAGTTGTAGGCGCAGTAGTAGTTGTTGTTGTAGTAGAAGCAGCAGTAGTACTGGAGTGGCAGCAGTCAGTGTGCTGCAGGCATGGGTAAAACGATTCCAACCGGAAGCAGGAACATCGTCTACCGCCTGTAAGATCCACAATCCAGAATGCGCGGTGGTCGTTCGAAACCCCAAAATGTGCGGTGTGGTTCCAGCAGCAAGCACCCCAACTGTATTTACCCGTCGCCGAACATCCTGATCCTCCTTCCCAGGTCTACCGGGGTAGAATACGAAACATGTCGTTGTTTCCATTGTGAGTTTGGGGTCACCGGGCCAAGGATATGTGTGAGTGTCTACATACTGCGCAGGTACGAATGGTGAGATGTGTAGTTAGTTGTTTGTAGAAGGCCCAACGGGTATGGAGAGAGTGGTGCTGGGTGGCCATGTGATCGGTTGATTGTGCCAAAAATGGATAGCACCGCCAGGGCTGGCCACGTGGTCCCGTATCGAGATGGTGGTGGGTGGTCATGCCCATGTACGTATGTGATCGTTGGCTGGGCATGAATGAGCAAAAATACTTTTTGGGAGTAGTAGTAGTAGTAGTAGTAGTAGTAGTAGTAGTAGCAGTAGTACTGTAGCAGCAGCAGTGAGTGTGCTGCAGGCATGGATGGGTAAAACGATTTCAGCAGGAAGCAGGAACATAGTCTACCCCCCGAAACATCCACATTCCAGAATACGCGGTAGTCGTTCGATATCTAGAAATGTGCAGTGTGGTTCCAGCAGCAAGTACCCCAACTGTATTTACCCGTCACCGAACATCCTGATCCAACTTCCCAGGTCTACCGGGATGGAGTACCAAACCTGGCGGTGTCTCCATTGTGAGTTTGGGGTCACCGGGCCAAGGATATGGGTGAGTGTCTACATCCTGCGCAGGAACGAATGGGGAGGAGTGTAGTTGCTTGTAGGAGGCCCAACTGGTATGGAAGTAGTGGTGCTGTGTGGCCATGTGATCGTTGGGTTGAGCGAAAAATGGATAGCACCAGCAGGGATGGCCAGGTGTGGTCCCGTATCGAGATGGTGGTGGGTGGCCATGTCCATGTATGTATGTGATCGTTCGCTGGGCATGAGCAAAAATACTTTTTGGGAGTAGTAGTAGTAGTAGTAGTATACGTAGTAGTTGTAGGAGTAGTAGGAGTAGGAGTAGTACTGTAGTAGTAGCAGTCATTGGGCTGCAGGCATGGGTAAAACGATTTAAGCGAGAAGCAGGAACATCGTTTACCCCCTGCAAGGTCCGCAGTCCAGAATGCGCGGTGGTCGTTCGATATCCAAATTGAGCGGTGTGATTCCAGCAGCAATCACTCCAACGGTACTTACCTGTCGCCAAAAATCCCGATCCAAGTTCCTAGGTCTAACCGGGTAGAGTGCGAAACCTGGGGATGTTTCCATTGTGAGTTTGGGGTCACCGGGTCAAGGATATGTGTGAGTGTCCACATACTGCGCAGGTACGAATGGGGAGAGTGTGATTGTTTGTACAGAGGCCCAACTGGTATGGAGGTAGTGATGCTGGGTGGCCATGTGATCGGTTGGTTGTGCCAAAAATGGATAGCACCACCAGGGCTGGCCACGTGGTCCCGTATCGAGATGGTGGTGGGTGGCCATGCCCATGCATGTATGTAATCGTTCGCAGGGCATGAGCAAAAATACTTTTTGGGAGTAGTAGTAGTGGCAGTAGTAGTAGTAGCAGTAGTACTGTAGCAGCAGTCAGTGTGCTGCAGGCATGGGTAAAACGATTTCAGCAGGAAGCAGGGACATAGTCTACCCCCCGAAACATCCACATTCCAGAATGCGCGGTAGTCGTTCGATACCTAGAAATGTGCAATGTGGTTCCAGCAGCAAGTATCCCAACTGTATTTATTTACCGGTCGCCGAACATCCTGATTTAACTTCCCAGGTCTACCGGGATGGAGTACCAAACCTGGCGGTGTCTCCATTGTGAGTTTGGGGTCACCGGGCCAAGGATATGGGTGAGTGTCTACATCCTGCGCAGGTACGAATGGGGAGGAGTGTAGTTGCTTGTAGGAGGCCCAACTGGTATGGAAGTAGTGGTGCTGTGTGGCCATGTGATCGTTGGGTTGAGCGAAAAATGGATAGCACCAGCAGGGATGGCCAGGTGTGGTCCCGTTTCGAGATGGTGGTGGGTGGCCATGTCCATGTATGTATGTGATCGTTCGCTGGGCATGAGCAAAATTACTTTTCGGGAGTAGTAGTAGTAGTAGTAGTATACGTAGTAGTTGTAGGAGTAGTAGTAGTAGTAGGAGTAGTACTGTAGTAGCAGCAGTCAGTGTGCTGCAGGCATGGGTAAAACCATTTCAGCAGGGAGCAGGAGCATCGTCTACGCCCTGTAAGATCTGCATTCCAGAGTACGCGGTAGTTGTTCGATATCTAAACTCTTTTGGTGTGATTACAGCAGCAAGCACCCCAACGGTAATTGCCCGTCGCCAAAAATCCCGATCCAACTTCCCAGGTCTACCGGGGTAGAGTACGAAACCTGGCGATGTTTCCATTGTGAGTTTGGGGTCACCCGGCCAAGGATATGTGTGAGTGTCTACATCCTGCGCAGGTACGAACGGGGAGAGAGTGGTTGTTTGTAGGAGGCCCAACTGGTATGGAGGTAGTTGTGCTGTGTGACCATGTGATCGGTTGGTTGAGCAAAAATGGGTAGCACCACCAGGGCTGGCCACGTGGTCCCGCATCGAGATGGTGGTGGGTGGCAATGCCCATGTACGTATGTGATCGTTCGCTGGGCATAAGGAAATATATTTGTTCGAGATCAGCAGTAGTAGTAGCAGTAGTAGTGGCAGTAGTAGGAGCAATAAGAGTCGTAGCGGTAGTATTGTAGTAGCAGCAGTCAGTGTGCTGCAGGCATGGGTGAAACTATTTCGTCAGGAAGAAGGAACATGGTCTACGCCCTGTAAGATCCACATTCCAGAATACGCGGTGGTCGTTCGAAATCTTACAATCTGCGGTGTGATTCCAGCAGCAAGCACCCCAACGGTATTTACCCGTCGCCGAAAATCCTGATCCGACTTCCAAGGTCTACCGGGGTAGAGTGCGAAACCTGGGGATGTTTCAATTGTGAGTTTTGAGGTCACCGGGCCAAGGATATGTGTGAGTGTCTACATACTGCGAAGGTACGAATGGGGGCAATGTGGTCGTTTGTGAGAGGCCTAACTGGTATGGACGTAGTGGTGTTGGGTGGCCATGTGATCGGTTGGTTGAGCGAAAATTGGATGGAACTACCAGGGCTGGCCACGTGGTCCCGTATCAAGATGGAGGTAGGTGGCCATGTCCATGTATGTATGTGATCGTTTGGTGGGCACGAGCAAAAATATTAATTGGCGGTAGCAGTCGTAGGAGTAGCCGTAGTAGCAACAGGAGTACTGTAGTAGCAGCAGTCAGTGTGCTGCAGGCATGGGTAAAACGATTTCAGCAGGAAGCAGGAACATCGCTTACCCTCTGTACGATTCCCATTTCAGAATTCGCGGTGGTCGTTCGATCTCTAAACGCGCGCGTTGTGATTCCAGCAGCAGCCCCCCCAACGGGTTTTACCCGTCGCTACAAATCCAGATCCAACTTTTCAGGCCCACCGGCGTAGAGTTTGAAACCTGAGGATGTTTCCATTGTGCGTTGGGGGTCACCGGGCCAATGATATGTGTGAGTGTCTACATACTACGCAGGTAGGTACGAATGGGAAGAGTGTGGTTGTTTGTAGGAGGCCCAACTAGTATGGCGGTAGTGGTGTTGGGTGGTCGTGCGATCGTTGGGTTGAGCAAAAAATGGATAGCACCACCAGGGCTGGCCACGTGATCCGGTATCGAGACGGAGGTAGGTGGCCATGTCCATGTATGTATGTGATCGTTCGCTGGGCATGAGCAAACATATTGGTTTGGAAGGAGTAGTAGTAGTAGGAGTAATATCAGTAGTAATAGCAGGAGTACTGACGTAGCAGCAGACAGTGTGCTGCAGGCATGGGTAAAACCATTTCAGCAGGGAGCAGGAGCATCGTCTACGCCCTGTAAGATCCGCATTCCAGAGTACGCGGTAGTCGTTCGATATCTAAACTTTTTTGGTGTGATTACAGCAGTAAGCACCCCAACGGTAATTGCCCGTCGCCAAAAATCCCGATCCAACTTCCCAGGTCTACCGGGGTAGAGTACGAAACCTGGCGATATTTCCATTGTGAGTTTGGGTTCACCCGGCCAAGGATATGTGTGAGTGTCTACATCCTGCGCAGGTACGAACGGGGAGAGAGTGGTTGTTTGTAGGAGGCCCAACTGGTATGGAGGTAGTGGTTGGTGCTGTGTGACCATGTGATCGGTTGGTTTAGCAAAAATGGGTAGCACCACCAGGGCTGGCCACGTGGTCCCGTATCGAGATGGTGGCGGGTGGTCATGTCCGTGTACGTATGTGATCGTTCGCTGGGCATGAGTAAAAAATATTTGTTCGAGATTAGCAGTACTAGTAGTAGCAGCAGTAGTGGCAGTAGTAGTAGTAGTAGTAGCAGTAGTAGTCGTAGCGGTAGTATTGTAGCAGCCGCAGTCAGTGTGCTGCAGGCATGGGTAAAACGATTCAAGCAGGAAGCAGGAGCATCGTTTACCCCGTGTAAGATCCACATGCCAGAATTGGCGGTGGTTCTTCGATATCTAAACGCGCTCGTTGTGATTCTAGCAGCAATCCCCTCGACGATATTCACCCGTCGCTAAAAATCCAGATCCAACTTCCCAGGCCTACCGGGGGAGAGTTCGAAACCTGGGGATGTTTCCACTTTGGTTTGGGGGTCACCGGTCCAAGGATATGTGTGAGTATCTACATACTGCGGAGGTACGAATGGGGAGAAATGTGGCTGTGTCTACAAACTGTCTACATACTGCGCAGGTAGGAATGGGGAGAAATGTGGCTGTTTGTCGGAGGCCCAGCAGGTATGGAGGTAGTGGTGTCGGGTGGCCATGTGATCGTTGGGTTGAGCAAAAAATGGATAGCACACCCATGGCTGGCCATGTGGTCCCGTGTCGAGATGGTGGTAGGTGGCCATGTCCATGAATGTATGTCATCGTTGGCTGGGCATGAGCAAAAATATTGTTTGGGAGTAGTAGTAGTAGGAGTAGTAGTAGTAGTAGTAGGAGTAATAGTAGTAGTAGTAGTAGTAGTAGTAGTAGGAGTAGGAGTAGTAGGAGTAGCAGTAGTAGTAGCAATATAATGTTTTTTTCAAACTAATTCCCAGGGTTTAAGGCCATTTAATTTGGTACTACAGCAAGGTTGTCCCCGGGGATACCACAGTGCCACTGTGGCACGAAGGATTTTGTCAACACAAAATGCCCGTTCCCCGGGGGTAACACAAGGGTTTTACCACTGTTTCGGCCATTTATTTGGAGGGAGGGGATGGACTAGACAAGGACGGGGGCATCGATAGAGGATATTTCGGTACGTGTAACATGCAGTGCCAATCCACGACGTTTGTGTAGGAGTGGGGGTTTGGTAGCCATGGTCGATCCGCTTCGAGTAAGTTCTTTGTGAGCCTTTGCTAACTTTCAAAACTCTGGAACATGTTTAAACCTTTTTATGGATGCCAACATAATAGCAACTGTTCACAAGGAGGAAGCCCAATTTTGGCAAGGAACAGGTGAAAATGCCTGGGTGACAGGGTACGCGTGGACGAGACAACTTGAACCAGGCTTAGGCGGCGAACATGGGAACACCAAACGTCATTCTTCTGTATGTACCCGGTAGTTATCTATCGTCGCAGAGAGCTCGCCCCACCCACCCGTAAAATGCTACTATACCCCCTGCGAACCGTATTATTTAAAACATTCCCAGTAGAACTCATTTCCTTGGGTGTGCTCGTTGTATTGTATCCTTGCATTTTTCGATTCGACGGGTTGACGAGCTGTACGAGCTAGTTTACGATTTTTAGCTATTATTGCGGGGGACCATAGTTAATACCTGTAGGACCAAACATGGTTAGTAAAAATGATAAAATATAATGGTTTTTATGTGTACCATAGGTCCTATTAACCATGGTCCCCAGTAGTAGTCTATATGGATTGTAGTAGTACTACAGTAGTGATACAGTAGTACAAGGAGTACCACAGTAGTAGTGGCAGTAGTTCGAGCAGTAGTAGTTGGTGTGTGTTACCGGCGCAACCGAACTTTAACGGAGAATGATATCGGAAGCCTGATCCTTGCCCGCCAAAGTTGAATAGCCGCGCTGACATGTGGAGTTGTACGACGACCAATCGCTGATACACTACGAGGTACACTCCAAGCAATCGCCGTGTTCCAGATCACCTCGTGAATCATAGCGAGGCATTCATTGATTGAGCACCTCTCAATGTGGTTCGGAGAGCCGGTTCACTGGACAGCTAGTGGAATTAGAAATACTATTACTGCACAATTTGGCAACCGGTTCAACCACCGTGTATGCGCTAGGGTTATCGAATACTCCGGTTCGGTGTGTGTTCTGTGAAACTTGAATACCGCCGCTTTTAGCCGAATGTGAAGAGGTGCCACCTTGTTACAGTAAGTACTACTCTCGTACGGAAAAATCCCTAGATAATAAGACAAACTGCCAAAAGAATCACGACAGAGAGCTGAGGACGAGACGAGCAATATCAAAACAGCAAAAAACAACAACTAACTACAGTTGTATGAGCACTTTTTGAGTAGCTCGGCCGTGCCTCATACAAGCCAGGCTGGAGCTATAGGCGAGCGAAGGCGTTACATATGTACCGCGTGGGTCTCAAGAGCAGCACCAAAGTAACCCATGGTATTATTCTTGATAGTTGTTGACTCAAGCAATCGTGGACAATGTTGACTCCATATTGTGGCGCATGCTCTGCCCAAGCTCAACAACATAGCGGTGCATTCTACTGATATTTACGTACACGGCATGATACTACTACCTCTCTAGCAAAGTCGCTTTAGGGCTCCATTCAGCCGTACATATCCGCGTACGTAAGTAACCGCTGGTCCAAGAGTGTTCTAGTAGTAGACTGATTCACAAAAAACTGATCTGATTAAATTTTGGATTATTATGGTGATTTTGACTTGTCGTGGATTTTTCTGGTTTTTGTCCCTTAAGACATTTAGGACGGCGCACTACGTCGGCGTTTAAGTTATCGACACTTATAGCTCGAATGGCTTATACCAGGTATAGTATACAAAAACGTATACCAGACACAAACAGGTACCCTTATGTGGTAGTACAACATGGATGGAGTTTGGAACTATCAATAAAAATTACGCTTCAGCAAAGCTGCGATACGGTATACATCAATCTCGAAGCACGGTTGAATTATAGTCTAGCTGTCGGAATGTTTCGCTAATTCGAGTGGTCGGTGTACGAATACGTTATATACATGTTGCCTGTGAGTGTTTTTTCGTTTTTTCGTACCGGTAGCGTCAAACTCCCTCCTATTGTAATATTAAAATGTTGTAAATTAGCCAAAAATAGGTATACCTTTGCCTTTTGGGCCATTAATTAGTACACTGCGCATTGTGCCCCAGAAAAAGCTTCCTGGCGCCGCCTGACATTTGGCCTACGTTCCATCGTACCTACGAATGACCCAAAAGGCCAAGGTACACCTACTATCAGCTATTCAACGTCCGCCTCACCTACGTTTGGCTTCAATTGTACCTATAAAGGGCTCGAACGACCACTTTTTCGCTACTGAAATATAGACAGGTTAGGTGGCCACACCAGAATGCTGGGACGACTGTCAACCAGCTGACCTTGCATGCCACCACAAACGCCCGAAACGACTGCGCAAATAGCACGAGCGCAGGTGACGACGGAGACAACACAGGTCACCCATTCTTCTGAACTCTATACCAATCCACGTATATCCGAGTTTCATATATTCATTCGAGAAGCTCAGCTTGTCTCGTGCTTTTATGGTGCCCCATGGAAAACACAAATAAATGCCATCTAGCCGAGAAAAAGAGAGGAAACATACGTGGCTGTCTAGAGTTGGCACGGGTCGAAAGCCACCGCATAAACCACGCATGTATGTCTGTGTAGGCCGCCCGAGACGCGACATCGTACGTAGTATCTCCGCGGCGTAGTTTTGTGAACACAAAACTTGTATCTCTCTCGGATTGAAGAATCGGTACGGACTCTGGTTGCGCAGGATACCGACGGGTAGAAAGAACGGTTTATTGTGAAGAACACACAACACATACACTTGACAGAGCTTTCTAGATCGGATCGGCAGTCGGACCCCCACCGGTGCACCCAACGTCACACCATCCATGCCGTCTCGAGATGACAGCCAATACTACCACTACTACCTACGTGCGAGGTACCGCATCCTAAATGCGGATACACGTCAAGGTCATTATTCGTATTGTATCTATACCGCTGTTGTAGGGCATAGTAACCCTAACCACTTGTAGCAAGACAGCATATATATGACCAGTCAAGCATAATAACGTTAACGGGCATCATGTTTAATGAGCACGTCTAGTGTAGTAGCGGCGGTGCCACCACCACCACTGCGCCCCATATACTATACCTGGTATATACTATGGATAAATGGTGAGTGCACGTATTGATAGGTCAGGGTTATCGTGAGCTGAATCATGATGTATGATGAGGCGTGGCGGCGGGAGTAAATGACATCAATCAATGATAGGGCAATCCATCCATCCACAAATATCAATACTCTTCTAGTATTATACCTGGTACTACACATTGTACAAGGATGCCGCCACAATCTATAAGAACACGAGACAACCTGAGCTTCTCGAATAAATATATGAACTTTGTATGCGTGGATAGGTACGGGGTTCCGAAGAATGAGCAATGTCAGCTGGTGGTGGACGTTCCCGGCAATTTTTGGTGTGGTCGACTGTCTATATTGCGGTAGCGAAAAAGTGATCGTTCGAGCCATATAGAGGTACAATTGAAGTTAAATACCTGATGATAGGTGTACCTTGGCCGTTAGGGCCATCCGTATGTACGATGGAGCGCGGGCCAAATATCAGGCGGCGCCAGGAAGATTTTTCCGGTGCACAATGCGCGGTATACTTACTAAAGGCTGGCCCAAAAGGCGTAGGTATACCTATTTGTTTTTGCTAATAATGCCCTTCATAAAATTATGTAGGAGCAGCTTGGAGATCGAGGATTCGGTCCAAACTCCTCTTTGCAAGATGCGTGTGATACTACGAAACGGTGTCCATGAAAACAATTTGGTACGCACAGCAGCACCGGCGGAGACAGTGTCACATGCATCGTGGAGTTTTGGTTGTGTTGTGAAGGCTTTTCGTATTGTGATGAAACTGCCAAGGAAAATATTAGAATAAGTTTTTTGTGGCTATTTGCATACGAAGTACACGGTAAGGAGGCCGAGCGTCTTCTACGTAGTTCTTTGCAGTGGTGCTTGCTGCTGTACGAACGAGTTATGTGTTGTTGCGCCCGATGTCGGATGGAGATGTTTTTTTTCGTGTGTTTCCAGCGTTATCATTCTTTTCACTCTCAAATAGTTTTTCATGATGCACCCTTTAGCAGTACTGTCGCACTATCAGCCTCGAGTTGCATACCGGTACGCCTTCGGCCATTATGGGCGTGCGCAGAGCCGCCAGCGGGCGTTAGCCCGCCGCGGCGAAACCCCCCGTGTACCTGGTACTTTATTTCAAGCCTAATATTTTGTTGATATATCAACTTATAGGTATCGACGCCGTCGATAGGGTACTTGCTCCGCAGTGCGTCGGCAGTGGGAAACCTCTCGCACGCGCGGCTCTCTTCGAACCCGAAAACCCAACCCTGCTCTATGAAATGCGGGTCTTGCCGCTCCAAAAGCTGTTCGTGGTGTTGCCAACAGGGTCGACGCTCGTCCGCGACCGAAGACCGAGGTGTGAGCTAAACGTGCAATTTGCTATGTCGTTTAGGAAAAAATATACTGCTGTCCTGCATGTCGATACGTACGTAGTTTTCCCTGTCTTCGTCCTTATCTCATACGTTTCAACTGCTTGTCCGCTTGATGCAGAGGGCCAGGATTAGTACAGTAGTACCAGGTAGATGACTTCGGGCGCAGCAGTGTGGCTAACAATCAAAACCAGTAGTTGTGAAGTGATAATGGCGTGTGACGCGTGCAAACTCAACAAAAGCACTCAGTAAAATCCCCCCAAGACCTGCATGGCACCAATCACGACGACAGCAGGTTTAACACTCTTGGTACGCTGCACTGTCGATTTAAAAAAAAAAAAAATAATTTTGGTACACTCTGCCGTTAATGCACATTTCCCGACAGCTAAAGATATGTGGCCTGGGGGCCAGGTTTCCTATACCTAGTAGAAATATAGATGTTGATTGTTGAAAACCTATTTCCCGTTCGGAATACAACGTGCACATTTCGCGCTACAGCAAGACGAAGCAGCCGACGGGCTTGTTTGAACTATAACCCGCATGGTACTCCCACAGCCACTCGCCGTGCTCGCGGGGGGGGGGCAGCGATAACGTTGGGGTCCCGCTTGGGGCTTATATGACTTGGGTACTATCTGTGTGCAACGTTTGACAGCGCTGGGTGACTATCATCCTCTACATAATAATGCGGAACAATGAAAGATCGAAATGATAAGTGTTCACTTCCTCTGGGTTTCCAAAAAGACCACCAGGCGCTCATGCAGCCAAAGGCGGAAACCCTAGCAGTCTTCCTCGGCGAATCCTTTGTGGTTGGACTCGAAAAAAACGATCATGTCATGTGCTCCTGATGCCGCCCGTTCCTTCAACGCCAGGCGCACAGCAATCGAGTGGGTGTTCAGGTTTCACTGCACAACGTGTCGTGGGCCCATACATGAATGCATGCTACGCAACAACCGCAATACCTCAGTGGTCACCCGCAAAATATTAGGGTTAGGGTTAGCCCTAACCCTAAACACAAAATATTAGTATCTCTAAACCGTTATATATAATATATATGAAACATTTCTTCCACATCTTTGTCTGCTACACTCGCTAGGCAGGTGTATGAACCCGTCCTAGAACATACCGTGAGCGCACGGATTTGTTCCCAAAGGGATAGTAGTTGTGCGCGCCTTTGCTATGTTGCAGCAGAGATATATATGGAGGCATGATTGATGCTGTCATGGTTGTGGGCAGTGCCGAGGTGTCAGCGGTGGGTAGAAATATCATTCCCGTCCTTTACAGGTATGTGTTACAGTACACCCTGGTATACATGTCGTGGAGGTAATTTTTTCACCACAATCTCCCCACTCGGTAGACGCCCATTGTACAACCAAGATAACCGACATACACGCGACAACATAAACCAGTATTCCACTTGCTCACACGCACTACGACAAGTGCTTCTCTGCGTGAGTTGTACCGTCAAGCCCTATAATATTGTAATTAATAGCACCACGTACGAGACATTGCTTGATACTCAAAGGAAGCCTGAAGGGATGATGTTGTTTTGGTACTGCGTCGAACATGGTGGCGCTGAAATCGCACCTTGTACGATTTAGTGTTAGGGGTTAGGGTTAGGGTTATTACGGGGGACCCTAGTTAACAGGACCTATGGTGTACATGAAAAACTATATATTTGACCGTTTTTACTAACAATATTTGGTCCTGTTAACTATGGCCCCCCGTAATAGTAGTTTTGAAGGATGAATCCCCTTCATCGTAATCTTGATACGTTTTACCTTCGTGCACTGACATAGTACACAAATGGTACTCGAGAACATCCAAAACACAGATTCCACATATTGATAAGGATGGATGCAGAACCGATCTTTATTTTGTGGGTGGATATGGACCTCTTTCTTATTTCTTTTTGTTTGGTGCCCCGGAGAGCGTCAAAAACCCTGTCGAAACATACTTATTAATTTTGGGTGTACCGGGTCGAACCCGGTTCGTTTCTTCCGTCTTAGTCGGGCGTGTCTATGACCGTCATCAAAGTACCTCCGTCTTGCGACGATCAAAAGAGGAACCTCCAGGAAACGCAAACATCTCGAACAGAAGCCTCACCTATCCATCTAAACGATAACGCCATTTGGAAGTATTCTTCTCAGTGATTAGACGCCTGTTTCGTCACAATATATGTACTTGGTACCGTCGGACACTCACAAGGGAAACATAGAGTACACTCAAGCGTCTTTAGATTATACCCCTGCCATTCGTTCGCGCGAACGAAAGCTAAAATGAACGTACTTTACTGAGTGAGTTGGAGCTTTTTTCTTCAGAGTCTCGGTACCTTGTACCTTCTTAGACTCACAAGAGGAGCATAGAGTACACGCGGCCATAAACAACTGTCCTACAGAAGCTACTAAAGAGGACGAAAAATAAATAGACGCTTAATTTACTGAGTGGATGTGAATCTATTTGATCGGCACCATATCGCTAATTCGCACACTAACGATATCGTCTCACACACGGACACCTAAAACACATTTCCCGGAATTTCATGCGGACTACGATAAAACAGAATAGCCACGACTTAAGTATTCCGCTTACTACTGTACCATAGATAATAAAACAAATGCCCCCTGTCTATGCGTAAAAAACACACGAGAACGTTCCTTTTTGGCAAGATGCATCCATATATCGTACATAGACTAGATATTCCTGCATATCACCTGCTGTATTGCAGGTAGAACACACGAGGGCAAATACAGCACTCTACGCCACATTGGCGGTGCACACGGTTGAAGCAAGCGGAGTAGCGCGGGCCCACGGTCAAGCAGGGTCACCGCTGAATCAGTCTCACCGGCAAAAAGTGCGCTAATTTAGCCCCCCCCCCCTCTCTAGGACGTATAGCCAAACGCAAGAACAACACGGAGGTTCGCGCTACAGCCGTCCCGAAAACATCACATCCGAGGACTCACGTTAGTCTGGCATATATATTTAAAGCTCACGCTCCGATTCGGCAAAACTCTCATAAATACGAATATTTCATCAACAAAACAAAGATCCCCGTGACATTAGAACTCCACCAAAACGTTAAACACACCATACATATCGAAAAACTCAACGCATCACCTCGAACTACGTAGTTGTAGAAGCCGCAATATATCAAGCACGGTGTACTTCTTTGAGGCACTTCGTACCACCCAAAGCAGGACGTCTTCTCAAAACTTGTCATACCCATGACGGCTGCTGCTTACGCCTTAGAACACACGCAAATACACTCATACACGTTTCTATGTTACAGGTTGTACGCTTGCGCGAATACATTTACTTGTATTTTTACCATTCGTACATCTGTCATTACTCACGTCAAGACGTGTTTACCCCGGGGGTCGTGGTCGTGGTGGTGGTGGTATCGGTGGTAGTGGCGGTGGACGTGCACCCTATCCCACAACGACAACAAATAACGTTTGCCGTGCACCTACTGTAGTTGATTACTCTAGTCGAGCAGCGCAAAGTCGGTTCCCAGAGCGCCCGACACGCGGTAGTCTTCAACATTCCCGCGGAGGGCATCGTATCCCTCCATCACTTCAGCGCCATTCTCATCCACCACTGGGCGGGCCGTCTCGCCCAGGATTCCAGACAGGCGCGCGTTGTCGATATCCAGGCCGTCCATCCCGATATCCATCTGCCAGAACTCCAGGTCGGGGAGGACCCGGCCGTCCCAGTTGATCTCACCGCCGACCTGGTAGCCGAAGCCGGCGTTCAGGCGCAGGTCGACGGTGGGGGTCATGATCTTCATGATGGCGTGGATGGATTGCACCTCCACCAAGCCGTGCTCGGCGATGTACTTGGCACACCATTCGGGCGCCGCCATCTGGCCAAAGCTCAGGACCCAGTCCTCGAAGGTGTTGGCGGTCAGCTCACGTTCGCCCTGGAGCATTTCGGCGTACATGCGAGCCCAGAGCTTGTCCCCGCCGAACTGTCTGCACTCCACGGGCAGGTTGGACCCGGACAGGTCAATACCGTCGGCTACGTAGGCGTCCCTGGTGGGCACGAGGAGCTGGCTGGCGTCCCCACCGTTTACGGACGCGCTCAGGCCACCGTTAGCAAGGCATACGGATTGCCCGTGAGAACACCCGCTGGTGACGGTGGTGTAAGGGTCCTTTACCTCCACCACGAGAGAGTTCCCATCGGAGATGACGCTGAGGCCGGTGACCAGCTGGCGGTCGGGAAAGTCGTCGGGCTGAGGGGCGGTGAGCCGGACGTTGACGTGAAAGTCGGCGTCCTGGTCCTTGACGAGACAGTACCAGCCGCCGTCGACTCCAGACCAGTTGATGTGTTGACCGCGGAGACCTTGCATGTGCGGCTCACCACACAAGCTGCTTCCGTCCGGACACACTGACGTTCGAAATTGTGTAGCGAACAATGCACGGGCGCATACGCACAGGGGTCGGGTTTGTACGAATACTGTTGGGAAGTGCTTGGGCTTATGGCAGTTCGTGGTGTCGAGTGTTGTCGCCAAGGCTGCACTCGTAGCGAGTTTCTGTCTTACGTCCCAGTCCATGGACGGATCAAGGAGGCAAAATGGTTATATGACAATTGTTGCTGCAGATCGTTACGTCCGGTCGGCGTTTAGTACACTGACATAATGCTCCATTGTCCTAGTGCATGGCAGACGACTGTCCTTGGTGTGTGTCAAAGAGGGCGCTGTAAGTACTATCAATAGGGTGTTGCTTCGCTGTTCCTCTGGTTGTGTCAACGGTGTGGGTCATCATTTGGAGCGCCTCTGTTAGGCAGACCTACATGGCGGAGCCACTTCAAACAATGGGGCAACGTGTTGCAGCATGTACGCTTATACCTGTGAGCTTCTTATCTACACACATTCGCGGCCTTAACATGTACGACTACAGGACAGTACGAATATGATAGACCAGAAATTACCAAATATCGGCCAGCTGACGATCTCCGTAGATCCTCTACTGTACTGTACAGTATCTGGATCTGCATCGACCGTTAAGATGTCTTGTGCAGGGTTTGTACAGAATATATGGTACCGTACTGGACATGCCCTACCAGCTACAACGATAGAGCTGCAGACGGACGACTGGCCTACCGGTTCGGCGTACATTCTAGTCAATACATATATGTCGGCACTACTAGTTAGTTGCCGTTGTATCTCATCCTGCTAGGGCATGTGTCCCGATGAGTAACGCATGAAACACTTTCACGCCAACTATTCGCATCCCGATTGTACACGATAAACACTGCTTGTGCTAGATCCCAACACAATACATGCGACGCATCAAGCATAAGTGACAGTGACTCACCTACAGGGTCTTCAAGGTGTTGATCCAGAGCCAGGGCCAAGGGGTAAAAGGTAAACCGGACGGGGGACGAAGCGGTCGGAAGGGTGCTAAGTGACGTCGGGACATTTTTCCTGCAGCACTCATGTGCAATGCGCAATACTCGTCATAAAAGGAAGGCTTCGAAGTTGGCCCAATAAAATGATCGCTTGTGCTGGTCGACGTCAGTAACGCCTGCGAGGCGCTCTACATGTAAAGATTCACCCTAAACTTTATGACGCTCCTATTCCTCCCCAAGATATAAAGCGGAATTCAACTGGGACGAACATATGTACACGTACACGGCTGGTGGTACACGTACCTCGTACGTGTACGTACGCACTAAACCCGACAATGCAGAGCACAAGTTACATACTCACCCTTCAACTGGAGGCCGGCAGTGACGCCGTGGTTGCTCACAACGAGGTTTTTCCTGAATGTATTACCTCTATCGTAGAACGCCTCCTTTGAGTCTTTATTAAGTCGCGAGGCTGACTGTTTCGGTTGTCTGGCGAGTGCGCCGTCGTGAAAAGCACAACATACACACCAACAGAGCCAACAAGAATCAACAATAAACACCGACATCGTCGGGCATAGTTTGACATATCAGGTAAGGACTAGAATAAGTACAGACAACATGCATCAAAACTAATTTTTCACGCCTACTCGGACCCCGCACGAGCTCTACACCCCTCTGTGGCACCATCGGGACGCCCCGCACGCAGTAGCAACGCGTGCTAAATTGACGTGTACGCACAAACGTGAACTCACTGCAGCAGTTGTCACCCACGTCGTCCATACCGCAGTTTCCTCTGATTTTTTTCCGCGAAACGTAGTAGTTGCATCCCTGCCCGAACGCGGTAATATAATAAAGGGATAGTATAATACTCTACAGTATATCGCAGTGACACTGATTGGATTATGCTCAAAGTTTCTAAACACGCACCGATATACAAATCACGGGATCCTGGTTGTCGAGCTTTCGACGACCGGGTGTTTGTGACAATGACGGCGAAGAGTACCATGAACCCCGTAAGGTCCGGTGACATGTTCATCGCGGTCTGATCGAAACGAAGCCTACCACGCCACATCAGTACGGGTTTGATATTAATAGATAGATGATGATTTGCAATGTGAGGGACACATAAAACATCATTCCAGATCTACCGTGCGGTATTCCTTATGTTCGTCGCAAATTTCAAGCGCAATGAATGCCACATTATCGGTGGTACTCTTTTTTTGCTCAACATTTATTTGCTGGCCGGATGAGCTCCTTAAGCAAGCCACTTTCAGAACACCGCTTAGATCGGCAGTTTTACTCGTATTGTTATTGTTATTTGTTGTTGAAGTACGTTAACGTCCAGCAATAAATAGCGCGTACAGTTGTTGCTCGGGTTGGTTGCGCGAACAATCTCCACCAGAGGCATACTTCGGTTCAGACTTTTGGGCTCCACGGGCGACAAGGAGTAAGCTCGGAGGATGGGGCACTGCGTCCGCCGTGGCTTTCCTTTCGTACCAACTGGGTAAGTTTCTAGCCTTCCTAAGCGATAACGCCTACTGCTCCAATCATCTTCAGGAACAATATCATCGTCGAGTCGATATCGGTGCTTTGTTTTTGGTGCAAACGACAACCGCAAACCGAAGGCGTGTACTCTGTGACTTACATCTCCTGGGCGCATCCCACCGCATGCAGCGCGTTGGCGTTGTTTGACGGTGGTCGCGTCTGCTTGCTGCAGAAAAGACAGGGCCAGGAGGCTGACCCCGACGATCCCGGAAGCGCGCATCATCATGCTGTTTCCTGTTGGAAGAGGGGGGGTTGGGTGGATGCACGAACGGTGTTGCTTAGTCGAGAGAGTAATCACGGCGAGCCAGAGGGTAGACATACGATGCAAGCTTGGTGGGCGGCGTGGTGGATTCTAGCTGTTTCTTATAGTCTACCCCAATGACTCAGATTCGATCGAACTCCATACCTGGTACAAACTAGCACTTCAAGGAAGACAAAACAGCACAACTCCTACAGTAAAAAACAATAATACTAATATACTGAGAGTTCTTGCAGCCTGCGATTGCCATGCAGATAGGCGCGGCCGATACAGAGGTGAGTGGAAATACGCTATGCACACGCAGATACCATATGATCCGGGACTCACGTTGATAGTAGAACTTACCACTCATCGCGGGGAAATGAAACGTTGTTTTTCCGTTTTTCCGATATTCCATTTCTTCCCACAACAAGGTGTAGTCTAATTAGTATTGCCCAGGCCTTTTCTGCCTGTTTACCAACAGCCCTTCTTGGCTGTAAGTTCGGAAGTTTTGAAGTTTGTAATTTGGAGATTTGGAAATTTGGAAATTTGCGAAACACAAGTGCCACGAATCCTCCCTGATCAAAACCGACACCAGGGCCCCAAGGGATGAACCACGAGTGTGCTCTATTTTTCTACCAAGAAGCCTTCATGGACAGAAGATTGATAGGCCGGTGTAGGTGTAGATGCAGGTGTGCTGCCCAGTAGTCGTAGCCGTTGATTCGCTGTTAGATTGGTGTTGAAGTAGGTTGTCGAGCATAGAACCATGGTACTCTATAAAGTTGGCATGCCCATGCGTGCTGATTGCCTACTACTGTTTGCCTCTTCTTGGCACAACATTCGGAGGGATAAGTCTATTATTCCTGGTACACAGTAGATTGTGCTGCTTAGGACGGAAATATGAAAACCATTGGGTATTGATATTTTGACACGAAGGCACCTTGACTATCCGCACAGAGGGGTGTTTCAGGCAAGCGGGGGGGCTCACAGAAAAATAATTATCATCCATTCCACAAGCGCCAAATATAGGGATGTGACGGTGCGACACGATACAGTAGCACGTGTCGCAACGACATAAACAAGCATAATATATATACCAGGTACGACGTATGTACATATATATCTATACGTTTCACGCCGCCAAGGCGTACGACCTCTATCTAGTCTACGCTTGTATTCGTGGAGGATTCACCTGCAGCGCGGTTTGCTAAAATTAAATGTGTGAAATGGTGGGCTCTAACTTCTGACCGAAATCGGGCACATCAACGAGATCTGATGCCGATATCGGATGAAGAACATCGGGTTCCGACGAATACAGCAAGTCGTGCCGTCGACTTTGCTCGGTGGACGAGGTTCTCCCTCCAGCAGCCGTATGAACAAATTACCTCGACCTGGGACAGCTTGTTGCGCTCTGGCTGCCTGGAGGCAAGTTCGCCCAATTTATCATAAGAGTACCGGACATCCAGAGCCTGGGCCGTGCTTGTCGGAATGTTTTGTCGAATACGTTAAAAAACAAAACGGGGAATCTGGAAATTCAACACGAGGCCAATATTGAATTTCTGATTTCTATTTTCATGGCAATATATTGGAAATCAACAAACAAAAAGGTTAAAAAAACGATGAGCACGGCCACGAGAACACACAAATGAACGTTGACCCAGCCTGGGGTACGATTAACGATTGAGCAGGATCGGGAGCTACGGGGGGACGGGCTTAACAGGCAGTCGTGCATTGCGTACAACAGCACTGATGTAGTTTTATTTATACATCGTAGCATACACGTTTGCGCGTTCGGGTGACATATTTTCAAACTTCAGTCCAGTACAACGGCTCCCGGAATTCTTGGCCTCACTCTACTCGACTTGTTGTTTTTGGCGCGTGCTACGACACGGGTAGCACATTGCCCTGCAAGGCGAATAAATATCGTCTGACTTCTGGGGCTTCTCAACTGAGGGGCTACCCAAAGCGTAGTAAGTTTTGGTTTCGACAGAAAAAACATCCCGATACGTACAGATCTCGAGTTAACCTTTTAGTACAGCACTCCCATATATATGACTCATTGAGGGGACAAAGTACTTTACAAATAATAAGTAAGTTGTCCCCAAACGGGACTGGGGGCCTAAAAGGGTTAATAGTACACAGTTTTCGTCAATCCGTGTCCGGGTGGTATTTTGAGCTCTTCAAGTGAGGAGCCTCATGAAATTACCGGTAGGTGCGCACCTCTACCCTAGCATGCGTCCTTCCTGTCACCACTTTGTCCCAGAATATAATTACCTGTTGTAGAATAATATTTTATCAACTTTTACTTAGATTTGGAGACAAAGCGGTATTTTTCTTGCAGGTGTGTGGGTGTGCCTGCAAAGTATGATAGAACGCGCGTTTTTCCCTTAAAGACAAGAAGACAGGGACGGAGGTCGGTACAGCGAGGACAGATCAGCACGGCTTGGTTTCCAGAGGGGGGTCGGTGGCGCTCTTGTACAATCGATATGTTTGCACATATTATCGGTTTCTAAGGAATGTGTGTGTGTGTCGTACAAGAGGATCCTCGGAACCGGCCTGTTTGCATTTCAGATTGAAAATCCATGCAAAGCGATGCGTCCGCCGATATAAAAGTACGTAACATAGCTACACGTATAAGTTGCGGCTGTTCTCCCATCATCATGATGAGTGAAAATTCCCTGCAATGGCGCACAAAACAGGAGCATGGAATCCCCCTTCTTGCATGGAATCCCCCTTCTTGCTCTTCAAGCCGTCTGGATCCAACGAAGTATTCAGCTAGTAGAGCTCTTGTCCATTGCTTTGCAAATCAACGAACAAACATCCCACGCCATCGCTGCATTATCGCCCGACTACGGGGGGCAGCTGCACCACTATCAGAATTACGCCAGTGGCTGTGCGCAGTGCGGTTTTCGATCGCCTTGCTGATTTGCCGGCCGCGGCAGAAACTATTTTGTACTCGATATCATCAGTTAGTTGTTGTGTGCATTATTCGAAATATGTTTCCACCCAACACAGTATACGTCCTTCTGATTTCGCCCTATGACGGGGGACCATAGTTAATAGGACCTATGGTATACATAAAAACCTATACATTTAACTATTTTTACTAACAAGATTTGGTCCTATTAACTATGGTCCCCCGTAATAGAGAGATACCAGTGGCTCTGTAGCAATCACGAGATAGCATGTAATAGATATCATACGATGAGATTGATACGGGCAAACCCAACCCTAAACTGTACGCACTACTCTACTTGGGAGGGTAACTTCGAAGCACAAGGTATGTCGCGTGTATGAACAAGCGTTGGAGATAGACACCCCAGCCCTCCTTTTCACGCAGCTTCGTGTGATACTTCGATCGCGCCGGTGCTTTCACGGTGGTGATGATGTAGGTTTTGATGTGGTCTACTCTCCCATAAGTGCCCACCTATACTCCTCGTACCTTGATAGAGCGGCGACTGGGAGTTGGACTCGGTGGCACTTCAGCTGTGCTCGACGATGGGGGTGTAGAAGAAATTAGGAAGTGGGGCTGGTTGCTGTGCGAATGGTGCGGGTAGGGTTGGAACGTCGTCTGGGACAGAAGGAGCCGTTCGAGGATTCGGTTGTCGCTTTCGGAAAGAACGCTTCCGATTCTACGATGCGTTAGGTACTCTGAATTAAGCTATTATTGCGGGGGACCATAGTAAATTGGACCTATGGTACACGCAAAAACCTATACCTCGTATATTAACCTGTTTTTACTAACAATGTTTGATTCTATTTACTATGGACCCCCTTAATACTGTAGGAATAATAGGAGTGGATACTTACGTCGAGGTATAAAGAGTCATGATATTCATAGCCTTGTATGTCCACACCGCTCTAACGGTATCCCTGGTACCCGGTACTCTTGCTTGGGAACATGTGTGAATATTCGTCGCGTCACGGTTTTACCTGGTACGTATCTGGTGCTCATCATGCGATATCCGCGGATCTTTGTTGGCCACCGGTGTATATAGGGCAAGAACAGCTCTTCTTCCGTACATCGACCGCGATGACTCACGAAACGCCCGAACCCCAGATTTGCCGGCGTCCTTGTAACGAATCGTTGCTATTTTTAACATACGTAATAATACCTCAGCGTACGTTTTTACCAAAGTTATAGAGCTTGTGAAAATATCGCTGAATGACTCTGCTGTTGTTTTCATCACTTTCCTTTTTCTACCGTTTTTTTTTTTTTCGTACGGTTGGTTGCAGTTTACTTTTTTAAACGTTCATATTATTATACAGCGGGGTGGAATTTAGGTGAAAATCACTACCAGGTATCTATCAATATACCATTTCATACACATACTATTAAGAATGGTCCTCGTGTTCGACTCAACCCGGTCGAGAGCACGCAGTAGTAGTATTAATAGTATCCATGAGCGCACAGCTTGTTTTGCAACCCTTCGGGATGAACCTGAAGTTTCCTGCGGAATCGAATAAAATCCTTTTAATATTGGTTAGACTGTTGAAATTTTGTATGGGATGAAACTGTGAGTGATTTTTGCTGTATTCGTTGCTGCCCGGCCCCACAATACCACGCCATTTTTTTTTAATTATACCTTGTACTTGGTGCATACTACTGCTGCTGTACAGTCATTCGAGATATTACTTTTTTTTTCACCCACGAGGCACAAGACAATACAATTATTATGTGAACAACTGCATAATATATATTGGGGTGAAACATGTACCAGGTAATAGTATCCCTTTTAGAACCGCAGTCCCGTTTTGGGGGCAAACAACTCTAATTTCAAGTAGTTTGCCCACAAAACGGGGCTGCGGTTCTAAAGGGGTTAACCAGCCCATTTTAAAGCACTATTATAGCAGTAATGGTTAGATCAATAACACTACTTCCTGCTGTTTGTCGTTCCCTCCTTTATGTTTAGTATTTTCATGTGTTATCCCACACATGTTAGGATACCAAGTACGAGGGTATGTCCCAAAAGAAGGACGGGAGAGACAACGAGCCAGTACCAGAGGATCGCCCAATACTATTTGACGCACAAAATAAATGTTCCGCGTATTATTATATACCTGGTACCAGGTAGGCAGAGTGATCATGTGTACGTGTGTTTTCGAGTACCACTCCGTCCTGAAACAAAAGGATCTTTGAATTATTTTGTTACTGCCACGCTTGCCATCCATTCGACAATGTGTATCATGAAAACGACTACTACGGGGGACCCTATAAATAGTAAATGGGACCAGATTTTGTTGGTAAAAATAGGTATCCCCAGATCTTTAATTCGTTGATGATACGTTATTTATAAAAATCCTTATTTTAGGGGGATATTATTAATAATACGTTTCCTCGCAAGAGCCAGCTCTAAAGTGGGTATGCTCAGATAGATGACCGAACAGCGGCTAGAGGTCACGGTCGTTTCTAATAATATTATAGAGAGAAGGGGACAAGCTTAAAGTTTGCGAACATAAGGGAGGTAGACTTGGTGCATGGGTTTCCTTTTGTTTCCGAGGTTTTCTTCTTTCGGGAAAGTTATGAGTGATCCATGTTGAAGATCATGCTGCACATTGTCTGATGGCAAGAGGAATAATAATAAATAGAGAGAAGGGGATCATCAGCATGCTTAGAAGCTGAAAATGGACGCCTGTTTTTACTTTGTACCAGACCTTGGACCAATAATGCTTCTGACATACATGTCGAACTGATCACTGGAGTGCCACGCCCGTCTCCCCTGCAGTGGTGAACGTTAGCGTTAGGGCAGGTAATAGGCAGTACCAGGTATTATAGCCGCGTTGTCACCAAGGCGAACAAGCCGTCTCCACTGACTGACGAGTAGGACGGGGTTCCGTAGTAAGTGTTGCTGTCCTGTTCGTATTTGCTCGCCTGCCGTACCTAAGGTCACCACGCATGAAACGCTAGAAGTGTACGAGAACTCGACTACTGTGACGTTAACTATTCCGGGGGGCCATAGTTAGTGGGACCTATGGTATACATAAAAACCTATGTATTTCATCATTTTTACTAACACTATTTGGTCCTCTTAACTATGACCCCCCGTAATAGACACCTTTTGGGCGCACATGTGTCCTGGTCTACTCCTACCGTTCAGGCAGCAGCAGTCGAACTGGATCTCGATATCGCCGGAAAAACATACTCGGGCTTGATGCCGATTCTAGCGAACGGCAAGTTGGTCTTCGGCACCGGTGACTTGCGTTAGAAGGCGAACTACTGCTATTCGAAGACACCTCGCAAGACAGTCAGGGGAAGTCCGCTCGCACAGCCTTGCTTGGAAACGTTACTGCACTGACTGGGAGACAAGAGACGAGCGTCATACGACTACTTGTCCTGTAGGGTAGACACACTGCCCTATCTATGTGAACCGAAATCTCCCTTGCCATTGGTACATCCACAGACGATCAACAGATTCATGCCGATTCCACCTACAAGTGTACCCACACGCAGTGTTGGAAGCCCTCTACTTATAAATAAATAACAGTACCATTCAAAAAACAATTCGCAACAAGCCTAAAGATGCATGTAAGGCACCTTCACTCGGAGGTGTACGTTCAAGGTTACGCCTGTTCGTACTGCAGTTACTTATGTTATTAGTTCCTTGCGAGATGTATTTGAAGTCATCGCAGTATTGCCCCCGCAACAGGGTAGAGGAGAGAGACACAGGAGGACAGGGTGAGTGCTCTCAGGGGCCATACCACCCCAGCACCAAATAATCCCAGAAGAAAAAATGCGGGCTTGCCTATAAAAAAAGGTAAATAGGCCCGAGCATGTAACCGTCGTACTGAAAATTCCACATCGTCAACACAGTCAAACCCTCTCTCAGATAAATACGGCCATTCACACCACAGATGGTTGCACACGAGAGGACAGCTACCCGACACACCAAAGTAGCCAACGCTGCTAGCCGAGAAGTTTCCATTGTTTAGTTAAGGAACACCACTGCACCCGGCACGACGATTCGCGTTCTGTATACTTATATCCCTCCAGAGGGCGACGACCTATCGGCCAGAGAGCTGTTTTCGCGCTGCATACGTTCGGATGAAGTATACCAGCATACAAGAAAACAACCCGGGCGTTATCGAAATCACCTTGTAGAACACGTGACAACCGCCGCACCGACGACGCCGGCTACGTCATCACCTGTTACACTCCAACGTTGAAGACACTTCACGCACGAAATAATTCGAACGACACCCAACAGCAGACATTAACACTACAGCAGTTCCGCACAACACATACGCATACACACTTGAATACGCCTACAGATAAAGCGAACGTGAAAATCACACGGCTTTGCGGATTGGAGCATTAGCGACGAGGTAACCTCAACTGCGAAAGCCAAAAAAAGATGGGCTAAATACTACAGTATGAGACTCCTGGTCTGGGTGTACGCCCTAGAGAAATCTATAGGCCATTGATAATAATTTTTCGGTGTGAATGGAGTCGGCTCAGAGGGAATGCCCGCAAGAAACGATAAACACCCATCTGAAATATTATGATATTACACCAGCTGCGAGTTTGTGCCCACGAATACTGAAACCTACGCCGATATGCCTTGCACGGGACGCTCTTGTCACGCTTCATTTTCGCACAAGCCAATCACAGCCATATAACCAAGCGACAACCGGTATCCACACTTCGAAGTGTAGCAAGTGGGGTGCGTGGGGCGCTATGTTCGTCTGACTGCCCTGCCTTAGCGGACATTCTAATAATGACGATACTACAACAGAGGAAGCCCATCAGAGCGAAACATTGGCATCGGAGGGTGCTCGACAACGTACGGGTTCTCACAGCTAGATCTCGGGGCCCCAAGGGTACTGGTACAGCAGAAGGGTCTACTATCCGATCCCACATATTATACCGAAAATGTTTTTGAAGCCCCAAGCTTAGTGAAGTAGAGCAAAGTCGGTGCCCATGGCATCGGACACGCGGTAGTCTTCGACAGTCCCACGGAACGCATCGTATCCCTCCATCACTTCGGCGCCGTTCTCGTCCACCACTGGGCGGGCCGTCTCGCCCAGGATTCCGGACAGGTGCTTGTTGTCGATGGCCAGACCGTCCAGCCCGACGTCCATCTGCCAGAACTCCAGGTCGGGGAGGACACGGCCGTCCCAGTTGATCTCACCGCCGATCTGGTAGCCGAAGCCGGCGTTCAGGCGCAGGTCGACGGTGGGCGTCATGATCTTGAAGATGGCATGGATGGATTGCACCTCCACCAAGCCTTGCTCGGCGACGTACTTGGCACACCAGTCGGGCGCCGCCATCTGGTCGAAGCTCAGCACCCAGTCCTCGAACGTGTCGCCCTGCAGTTCCCTTTCACCCTGGAGCATCTCGTCGTACATGCGAGCCCAGAGCTTGTCCCCGCCGAACTGTCTGCACTCCACAGGCAGGTTGGTCCCGGACAGGTCAATACCGTCGGCCACATAGACGTCCCTGGTGGGCACGAGGAGCTGAGCGGCGTTTCGCCCGTTAACGGAGGCACTCAGACCTCCGTTGGCAAGGCACACAGCTTGTCCGCGAGGACACCCGCTGGTGACGGTGGTGTAAGGGTCCTTTACCTCCACCACGAGAGAGTTCCCGTCGGAGATGACGCTGAGGCCGGTGACCAGCTGGCGGTCGGGGAAATCTTCAGGCTGAGGGGCGGTGAGCCGAACGTTGACGTGCAAATCGGCGTCTTGGTCCTTGACGAGGCAGTACCAGCCACCGTCGACTCCAGACCAGTTGATATGCTGGCCGCGGAGACCTTGCATGTGCGGTTCACCACACAAGCTGCTCCCGGTTGGGCACACTGCGGTCAATTCGAACACATCACGACAGGACCGAATAGATGGCAGGGAAGGGTTTATGGGGTATGTTCACAGGCGCTTGAAGCCATTAGTTTCGTGATGTTAGAGTTTCCTTCGCATTGATTGGTCTCCGCTTCCTTTCGCCGCAGTGCAATGAAAACTCCGAGAGTGAAGTAACTACTGCGCCACGAGCCAACGATCCATTGGGAAGGCACCCCCCCAACCAACGAATCAACAAACGAAAGAGCTACAGTAGCGCACAAGTATCATGTCACCTCAGTACAACCGTTGGTGATGTAAGTGGGCGTGAAAGTTACGGCAGGTATGTTGTTGTTCTCCATCGCCCGAACAAAACTCTCAAAACAAGTTGTACGACTATGCGCTGCAGTGTGCCGATGTCTGAACAGGAACCTCTGTAGTTAGGCCACATTTTACCTACCGTTTTGTGCCGGTCTTGGGCCCTGGATGAAGTGTATATGGCGTCCTGTAGATTGACCCTATACCTATATATGCCTGCCCTATTTCAGCATCCGCACCGTAGTACCAAATGGTGGTACTTGGAGCACTACCACGATAGGCATATATAGGACTACCAACCTCCGACTTCAGCGCCTTGACATGGTATCTTACGTACTGCCCACTACAATTTTCGCCCACTGGCCACAGTCGTTCATCTGATGATTTGCGCGCCAACCGTAGCGATGCACTTGTCAGGGTAACTTCCCGGTATTTCGAAATTATGGTCGACGCCTCCGTACGAGAGAATGCGCACTTTAACTGTAGCCCATATTATGTAACATCCCAAAACAACAGCACTTATTTCGGCTATAAAAACATCAGCGTTGAAGCTTTCGCAAGCTCGTTTGAGCTCTACCGTAAGCGGCAGCGACGCACCTACAGGGTCTTCGAGACAGCCGTCAAGGTCCAGGTAGACGTACATGAGGCAGGAGGTGCACAAGGGATGAGAGGGTATTGTTTCGCAAGGAAGGGTGTGCAAGGGTTAGAGAGTGTGTTGTTTTCAACCCTATGTGAAACGCTGTGGGTGACTTTAGCTGGGTACAACCTCTAGGGCATACGTGCACCAAATCTGGATATTTTTTGTTGTCGCACTCGGGTGTATACCAAGGCGGATACCCCTATCTAATGCGTGGTGCGTGATCGGTAGGGGTGTCTTCTACATTTCATACCACTGCGAGTATTTATTCTTCTCATTAGTACTATTACCACTATTAGTACTATTGCTACCACTATATAGTACTAATACTACGGATAGTACTGGTACCACTATGGCTGTAGTCCACTCTACACGACAAATGACGGCGCGCTAAGCACGCCGAACAATCCCATGACTTGTTTGAGCGGGTGAACAGACAAACTATATAGGGTGTAACACGAAGGGTGCCGGGTACAACGACAATGAGTATGTTCATTAGTTTCCAATTCGTTTCGACCGAACCGAGCTACGGTATACTACAGCAACTTTATCGTAGACCGCGTCGTATACCTCCTACTACAGGTTATCAGCGTGGATGCCTGTTATCCCTTCGCAGTACAGCGCGTCCATTGCTGATGCTGACATTCAATAACGGCTGCACACTCCGAAGCGGTCACGTTGGGTAAACCAAATGCGGTCGAGGACTAAACTGGGTAGACTTGAAACACGACGCCATGCCAAGCCATGTGTTGTTTCCCGTGTGATGATTCCGCTATGTACACCAACCTGCTAGCAGGTACCGGTATGGGACTAAGGTACAACCCCAGACATGGACAGATATTTTACGCGAGGCGTTGGTAGCAAAGTAATTTCGGTCTCCATTAACTTTTGGCGTCCCAGCATATCCTGTTATTAGTACATCGAGCACAAAAACCACCTGACATATGTATTCAACGGGACATAAAAAGCGCGACGTCGACTCACTGCAGCAGTTGTCGCCGGCGCTGTCCATCCCACAGCTGCCGCTGACTGTTTGTGCTGAGGAAGAGTAGTAGCACCCCTGGACAAATCAAAAACATCCGAAAAGGGCAACGTTCTTACAACTCTGACAAAACCAGCTCGACGTGAACGTTTGGGATGCTGCTACGTGTAGATGGTGGTCAAACGTGGACTGGGGATATTTTGAGGGGTTGTACTGTGTGTTGAAGTAAGGACTAATGTATCGGGTGTCTTGTCATTGGATGCAACTTGAACCGAGTGGGCAGTATGGGGAGATAATTGTACGACTAACACGTTCCTGGGCCCATGCGGGTCATATAACCCGTGATACAAGTGGCTCATAGTTCCCTTCTCCTTTTCAACGGAACGACGGCCGACTACCCAATATCCATGCAGGATGCCAATACTCATGCAGGATGCGTCATTACAGGAATACACGTGCTATCGGCTTGGTTTTAGCCTTCCCTTCGGCCGCCATATTTTCAACCGACTGTCATTTTCACGGGTGCTCACAGCCACATTGAACACGGTCACCCCTGCAATGTACGAAAAGCTTTTTTTTAGGCTCTTCTGCGCAAAGGGAGTTTGATATAGCACGCCGCTCAGTCTCGGGCAGAACAAGTTGCTCAACAACGAAGGTGATTCCGTAACATCATGTGAAATATACCTTGCACGCAGCTTACATCTCCTGAGCGCCTCCCGCTGCACGCGTTGCGTTGCTTTTGCTTGGTGCTCATTCCGAATGCCCGCTGCGGTATCGTCAAGGCGAGGAGTCCGACCCCCATGATTCCAAAGGTACGCATCATGCTGTTTTTCTGTCCGACGCGAAGGATGGACAGACACGCGAATTATCGAATCATTGAGTGACAACGTGGCGCAACGCAGGGGGCGGGAAAGAGGATTGGTGGTCGGCGTGGTGAGGGGTGCCTCTATCTCTTCGTTTTTTCGTCGGCCGCCTTGGTGACTGAGTCGACCACACCGCTGTAGGGATGGAGTTCAAACATGTGTGTCTTCGTGCAACAGTGTTCGATTGCCCACAACGACACTTTCACGACCGGAGAAAATGCCGGCTCTCCGAGATATATGGGACGAAAACAACGAGTCTTGGCACGCTGTGGTCCTCACGATTGCTGTTCAAAAGCTCGGTGCAGCTACTTGCTTTGCTTAAATCGCAATCTTGCTTGCGGTCTTGATCCAACACGCGCACGGCACAGTTTTTTTTTGTTTTTTTTTCAACATCACTTTTACTTTCTAGCCTTACTCGTGGGAGGTTTTACCGTCAACGAGCTTCTGGACAAGCCGTCGTCACAGGTGTCCACCCTTCTCCCCCGCGGTACGTGCCTTTATTTTTTGTCGCGCATAGGGTTCAGCATTCCCACTGCTTGTCGATTTTCATGGAATGTAGCTAACTCACGCTCCCGCACTTTTTCCAGTGCGCTGCATTTTATCGTTGGTATGCGTCAGATTTGTCCAGAACTAAAAGGAGAATCATACACTTGCAAAAATGAGACACTCTGGTACACCCATATTACGACAAGTGTTAGAGGCACGGGATACGCCGAGATGATACCCACGTGCAGCCCGCAGAAATTGTGTACGGGGTGTCTGGCCTATCAATACCTCCCAACGTTTGTCAAATTCGGTTGTTGGAGATCGTCAAGTGATGGAGCCTCGGGAGCATTTATAGCCGACCCGCGTTGGGGCACAGGTCTTGCGCGCATACACACTCCCTATATATACTTGGCAAGGGACAAGCCATATCAGGCATTGTAGTGCTTATCGTGGGAACTACTGTATGCCTTGGGCAATGCTGCCACACATTCTTTCATGAATGCTGATCGCCATTATTGTTTCAATATTTGATGCATTTTTTGTTTTTTCGTTTTTAATCAAAACACACTTAACTGACACAAGTTGACGGCAGTTTTGTATACCCTGGAGCGCATGTTCCTATCGGTAGGTAAACCATGTTCAGCCCCCCTTCCCTACCATAGCGTGACTCGTGGATTGTCGGTAGAACCGTGCTACGGTGTAACCAGGGGTTACGTGTCTGAACGCAAACCTATTCCAAGGCGGCGCTTCTAAGCTGAACGGCTAGCCGATATCGTGAACGACAGATATCCTCTCCTACATTTAGGCGTGTATGCATCTACATTTCGTACTACAAACTCAAGACGTAGACTACTTTTTTATCAGTACCGTCTGAAACATACAAGCACTACTGCATTCACACAGTAACGAATTCACACTGCAGAGTAGCGGAAGTCCACAATTTATATAATCACCCGCACTCATACGATCATGGTGAGAGGAAACACTCGCAGTTAGTTACGGTCAACTTCATGTGAAATAAATTCCCCCGTCCATACTACTACGCAAACATGTTGCAGTAGTCGTTGGGAACATAGGTGAGGCGTAGCATGCTGTAATGTTCAATTCGGTGGTTGCGTAAGGTTTGTAATTATTTCTGTGAAGAGCCACAGTAAAATCTTAGTCATACCTCTGCGCGTAACAGGATTATTTGTGAACGGATGTTGTCAATAGCACATACATGTGACACGGAGGGAGCTATCAGTACGGCAATTTTTTGTGTCTGCTGAACAAGGTGAAACGGACAGGGTTACCACGCGACTTGTTCTTGTACTCACATGTATACTTGCTCGCTGTGGCTCATAAAATCACCTGAATTTGCTCGTTCTCTGCACTATATTTCTCGCACAGCCTGTTTCTGTTGCGTGCTTCACCCAATGCGGGTCGGTGTTGTTTGCGTCCGACGTACGCAAGATGTCAACTCGTTTGAATAATTGAAGGAGTAACACGATCTTGAAAAAATATTCTTCTTGTGGGTGTTGCAGTGGCACAATTCGGCACCCCATACGCAGCCTGTTCTACCGACGCGGTGCAACACACCACATCATGATGTGCTCGTGGCAGCCCCTGCTTGCCGCGCTGATCGTTTCGGTCGGGCGGTTCAAACTAAACATGAAACGTCGAGCTGTCTTCTCAACACGTGCATATTCGGTTCCAGCGGCAATCAAGTACCAGGTTCCTAATATCATACTATGCCAGCGGCAGAGCATCAGTGAGTTGGAGATTGCTTCACCTTTCTGAACCCTACCCTGTGTGCCCATATGTCGTACGGGTGTAGACCAATACCCACATCATATCGCCCAGTGGGATAGGGGGGAAAGCATCATGCGTGTCGAGGTTGTGCCTCTGTGACCGAGGGGGGATGGAAAATGTGGCAACGAGGTGTCTTTGAAGATTTCGTGTGATTAAGAAGAAGAACACAGATTGTTTGAAGATTGACCGCGCATTAACAAGGAGGGTGTGGGTTCAGCGCCCGTGTTCAAACATGGGGTTGAAAATGCTCGATCAGGATGCCTTGATCTGTACCTGGTACCTCGTGGGGTCAAATAAACGTCTGGGGCAGACTTGGGCCTTCGAGCGAGGTGTGCTCATGATAGTCCGACATCCCGCATGCTACAAATACCCTAGCCTGTGGCGTGTGGTGCCCTATTGGCGTACCAATGCGAACCTTCGTGGTGCTCAGGTAACACGACTACGCAGCGTCTATCGACTATGTAGAGAAACACGATGGCTTTCTCCCGAACTGCGCTATCCGGCACGAGAGGCCCCAAAATATGTGCTGGACTAACGGCACAGTCCCTGCTCGTGGGATAGGGTCTTCCTGCAGCACCATACATGTCAGACCGATACGTATAGGTTACATACCTATGTTTGCACCGGCACACGGACAGAGACATGTGCGGACTCGATGACATGCACACACGCCATAGTAGGGGCATCCTACTTAACCATATCGACATTTAGTTCCGAACGTAATGTTACTCATAGCAGATGGATTGCATCCGTTTTCGCTACCGCTCTATCGGGGGGAATCGACACCATCCAGCAGCGACATCGCGCAGGGTGCAGTTAAGATATTCGAGAGGGTTGGGGTGGACGGCAACGAAAGAATGTTGACATGGCCTCCAAGGTATCACGCGATAAACATACCTGCAGATCAAGGTTGCTGCTGATGGATGTTGATCTCAGTAGCACCAGGGCTGAAGGCAGCGGCGTGAAGAGGAAGGAGAGATAGAACGGCCGCGTGCCTTAGTCGATAAATTGAGTGGAAGATTTAGAATGACGTTGTGGGGATATAGATGTCGGGTGGGGGCGAACAAGGCTCGGCTGTTCCAATTTGTCGCTGTCGGACGATGTTTCGGACGCTACTTCGGACACAATGTTGGCACTACTTCCATGCCTACGAATGGTTCCGAGTGTGTAGTGAGCATTACCCGGGTACATACTGCATGCTGTAAATATATCTGAGAGGTAAAATTCCGAAGTCGTACGGCACGAACAGTATGATGGACCTCTCGTATCGCAGCCTCATTATACGTGTGGTCTTGAGCTCGCGTTACAGACATTGTCGGGTGATCCTACTACTCCCTGACATCAGGGTTTCGGACGGGATGGTCATGTGCCGCATTATAAGAATGATGACCATCGCTGGTGATGGGTTTCGAGTATAGTAACACTCACAAGGATCCGCACAGTACATATATACGTAGAATCCAGAAATAATCACCGAATGGTGTATGTATCAAACGTGCCGGAAGGATCATTAAAAACGAACCCGCGATTTTGCGTTGGGAAAAAATAGCACCATCATCCCGAAATTTAGATTTTTTGTTCCGCCCGTAGTTGCTGCACTCAACGGGTGTAGGTGCCAGTGGTCTAAGCCTGACAATGCATCGCTGAAAACAATGTTAAATAACTGGTAGTTTTTTTGGTTCTGTATTGTGTTCTCGTATCTATCGTATGATACACGGTACTAATTCCGCAGTGCTCAGGCACATATTAAGGCCGAAACTAATATTCAAGTGTTTACGGCCCTGCTAGGCATTGTTGGAGCATCAGGGGGAAGGCATGTCGCCGTGTTTCTTGCGAATTTCGTGCTACGCAGACGTCGCACCCGAAAAAGTCAAGTTTATATCACTAAATCTAAGCGCCACCGTATTATGGTTGTGGGGACAATAGCCTGGATCTTTGAACTGCTAAGACGTCGAGAATCTCACGTATGTGTGATTTTGATAAACAAGTATGGACCAGATACGGCAGATTATCAAACCTTTCTGCTATTTTTTCATTGCGGTACTGCAGTTCAGATACTGGCATACATTTATTTACCTGATGCCGGGGGAAACATATCCTGAGGTTTTCGTTGCTGAAATATCGATTAATACCACATAGCATGTTTAAGTTCCAGTACGAAAATAAACTCGAAACACAACAACAAGAGAAGAAACACAGAAGCAGTGGACCACACTATGCCGGAAATCCCGATAAATTATGTACGCTTTACCGGGTATATTTTAATACTTTCGAAGACAATATGTACCTACTAATACTATGCGTTTGGATCTGTCCAGAACCTTTTGAAAGTGGTTTCCTGCTCGTAAAGCAAACTTAAGGCGATCAAGGTCCGGAATCGCTGCGATACTCATGAGCGAAGCGACAAAACACAGCCTGTTCCGTGTCTTCTCTTCCCTTGGGCGCCAATATTTTTCAGTTTCTACTAGGAGTACCTTCGATCTCTACACCATCCCATGGATTTTTGTAGATATTCACTATGTGTACGACTGTTTGCTTTATTATGTTGCGACAACCGGTGGTATACACATCAACAGTATGAGCGATGGTAGCATCGGGTAGATGTCCATGCCAGCGCAACGCCACGGATCTCAGAGCGTCGAGCAACATAGGACAGGATCACCGGTTGGTTGGTGTCCGGAAACTCGAATTCTAGACAACAAAGATCTAGCGAGTGAGTGCGGTACGAGAGGTCGTCCATCGAATTTCCCATACCGCACGACGGCGGAACTATCTCTCGCATGTATTTCATTTCATTCCCTGAGTACGAAGTAATACGGGGGAACACACGTCATTCTAATCAATCACGGGATCAATTATCACTAGTTGTACGGCAACCCGAAAATAATCCGAACTGTCGGGTTGCAGAATCGGAATCATACTGTCTGAGATACTGTCTGGAAAAAAGTGCCCGAAATATATAGTGTCCGAACGCGACTACGCAGAACACGCCCATTTCTTCCCTGCTGGTTCTCCTCCTTCGCCTCAAGCGACGCCTGCACCCTACACCTTCATTCGAAAACCACCACTGCCTTTCTCTACACAAGGCGCGCGACCATCCTAGCTCAAGCTTCGCCGACCGTCCAGCCGTCGTGAGCTTTCAGCTGCTGCTACCAAATTCGACACCCATCAATCATCAGCCGTTGACCGTACCCTGCAGGTATGATGAGCGTGTGATGTCATGGAGACCGTTTTACCATTCGTTCGATTCCGCACCCACAAAAATTACTGCTTACAATCTACTTATGCTGGCACGAGGTGTTAATAGTAGTGCTGGGCTGTTGACTGCCACCACACGCACGCCTGGAACTGCCCGTGCGAATATGTGGTATAGAAAGAACACGATCTTCCGGTTTGCGCAACGTAAGGTACTTTTGTAGCGCGTGTTGGTACAGCATATTATATACCGAACCTTAAGAAGAAGCGCTCCAATCACGTGTTGGGGGAAGCACTACTCGGACTCCCAGTGAGGGGCGCTATTGAATTGGGAAGGGTATATGGCGCGCTTGTGTCCGTGCGTACGCTCCTGGCATTGCATGACCGATTGCCAATGCAAACACATTTGAAGGAAAGGTTTTTCCGTGGGCTGCTCTGCTGCCGTCGTCGGCTATACCCTTTCTCCTTGGGTGGGAACGTTGTTTTAACTGACCGGATCACGACTTTCAAAATATATATGTCGTGCCCGATTGTACGCTATACGTAGTATGTGAGTACATACACCTCCTTCGTCTAGCCGCCCATCCGAATCGGTGGATTGCCCATACCTAGCCTTGTCGCATACATACTCTGAAGCTCATCGTCTGCAAGTCGATTCGTGACAGGTATTGAAGCCGTAAAGATGCATCAGGTGAGATGGGAGTAGCACCGATTCTGTAGGCCTTCTGACTCTGAACATCGCGGGTGCCGCCCGAGGCAATCCCAAAACAGGTACAGACTGGCTGGTCGTATCGAAAAACAAAGGTCAGGGCGGAAACCCCGCGCCATGTCCTGTGCCCGATTGTTGTCACACGATATGTGAGTACGGTTGATATTCTATGGCGTTTGAGAGGGGTTGACGTTCACGCAAATGCCAGCTGGTGATATTCTGTAGGTGTGATTGGCCTGTATGTGCATTGCACGCGCGTGTAAATAAGATGGAGATTTGTGTCGGGGTTCGGTTTCCCTACATACATCAAACTCGTTCAGGAATTCGATCAGCGTAGCATGCTCACCTCTCGTGGTTCGGCAACGGGTGAACAAGTTGCACAATAGGTAGGGTAACAAGTCTTGGGACTTAATTTTGCGCACAGAAATACTGAAACAAGACATAGGTGCATGGGTTCTTCGAAGGGGTTTGAGTGCATACGTCGGTGCATCCCGGTGAGTCCCCTGCTTCTCACTGTTGTGGTATTTCACTGCGTGCGAGAGTGTCTCATTTCGGAAGACGCTCAACAAGTACAGGGCATATGTGAGTTTTATCAGAATCATACGCTGGCGCACTATATATATATGACACGGTGTTTGGGTCCATGCCCCTACGTAGCAACTTCGCAGTGTCTGTAAAACAGACAATTAAGTCTAGGATGTAATACCCACGATGATACGCACGATAACCACAGTCTCCAAGGACCCGACATTTGTTTACGTGGTGTACCTCGTATGTTCAAAACCGCCAAAGTTTCCGGTCGGTTAAGGTATTGCTAGCATGCACTTACAACTACGGCCTTAAAGGCGTACTATATTCTGTATAAAACTGAGACGCCACCCCGGTTTGATCGGCTTACTCACTGGAGCTGCCACAGCAAATTAGAGGAAAGGGGGTACTCCCCACACGACACTCTCCACGAGGCATGTTGTACATCTCCTCCTTCGCGCGGTCTTTTGATGTGATACGTCATCACCTTGCGCATGCGCGCGCCCATCCTTTGCGTTCAGCAGGAACCAGCATGACGCGCGCACTCGAGATCGTGGCGGTGGGCCTGCTCGCCGTTTCGTTGCCACAGCCAGCGTTTGGGATGAGCATCAAGCAAAAGCAACGCAACGCGTGCAGTGGCAGGCGTTCAGGAGATGTAAGCAGCAGATATTCCTAGAGAAAAACCTTCAGATACAAGATTGACTGCGTATATATTTTAGGCTCGAGTCCGACGTGTAGACAGAGGTCCTCCCCGCGGCTGGGTAGATCACTTTTATCAAGCTCTCTTTGCTCCAAAGGGGCCAGTACGCGGTAACGCCTACTGCATGTAACGGTGGCAGTGTTCGGTCACCCGGACCAGTCATCAGAATGCAACTAGGGTTGTGTAAACGTTTCCAAATGGGAAGCCAAACGAAGAACGGATCGTACGCATGGGCATTGCTGTTGTGGCATTTCCTTTATGACTGCCTGCCTATGTAGGCGTGCGGTATGCCGTCTTGCGTCCAAAGAGAGGAAGAGAAGTTCGAGCCGGGATTTGCATTTGTCACGGGCTCGAGAAACGTATGAGTCTATATAAAATAGACCTCAGACTCCAAGCGCACACACGCATGATCCGTATTTTTGAACCATGCACGCACCAGGCATGCCTGAGTCAACTAATTGTGCATTGGACGCCACAAGCACATGCATTTGGTGCGCGTACCGTACTTTTGTATCACGAGATCCAGGCATGCATGAATTATATTTGTCTTCTGCTAGCGACTGCTTACAGCAGATCAGGCACCTGGTCCAGGCTGCATCCGAGGGCACGCCTCGAAACGCCAACCCCTCGGCATACAATACAAACCTCAACATGTCCTTAGACCGGTTTCGATCATCGTACAGAGCATCACACATAAAAATAATGCAAAGCTAAAATTACAGAGAGAAGGTATCAATGTCTTCTCCGAACGCTCGTGTTCGTGCAGGGATGTACCTACTCTTCCTCGGATCAAACGGTCAGCGGTAGCTGCGGGATGGACAGCGCCGGGGACAACTGCTGCAGTGAGCCTGCGTCGTGGCGCGTTTTGTTTCGATTGATGCATATTGTGGCGGGCATAATAAGTTAGATCTGTAGCTGGAACTGATATTAGCGACACTTGGCGTGAAACATGTCGGGCAATGTCCGCGATTGCTTGGTCATCTCATACCTGATGGTGTGTGTTTGTGTAAATAGGGGTAAAGTCCGACGCCGAACGATACACGGCTTGACCTCTCCTTGGGAATTACAGGGGCATACCCACCGTTGATCGAGACAATCGGCATTTCCTCTTCAAACCTGACGTTTCGAGGTTTACGATCGTAGCTGATATCAAATTCGCATGATAGCTTGCACGGGGATCAATGTAAGAGCAGCTTTATTCAGAAATGTTTTGACCAACACGCGCTACCTCTTTCTTTGTATGCGTCACGTATGCCCTACAACAGTACTGTAAATGCACGCTGGGGTCGTTCCTTGGCAGCTTACGGCATCCCTCGGCGACATCGCTAGATTGTCGACCGACTACACACAGTGTTTTCACCCAACCCTATGAACTATAGACGGTATGAAATCGCACATCTGGCGCAAAAGTGATACGAACCACCGCGATCGCCAGGGTCTACGGCACAGGCTTAAATGCGTCTCCCTCACTTATCGTTGTTCGGGATTTGCCCATTGTGTTATCGTGAGAGCCTCATTTATGTTATCTAATGTTAGTTCACGCTGTAGCATGTTGTTCGTTATCCACCTGCGTTTAGTGGAGGCCATGCGATCGGTCATCTCGGCGTCGTCCCCGTCAGTTATTGAGTGAGGCAGAGAGCCACCATACTAAAATCAATTGTCAAGTTGGTCGCCCCCACGGGATGTAGGAGCTACCCGTACCGCACGGAGCATCGCTCAATATATAGGGCTATCTGCATGGGTATATGCCTGAGTAGGAGATCTCAATTGCCCAGTATGGCACCCTGGGTGTCCTGGGGTGTATGCCCCAGTACTGAACACGCGTTAGGCGTATCGACAGCGTTTGCCACTCTATCCGGCCATGTACCCTTTATTGAAACTTCTTCTGTCCTGTGCCTTCTGTTCCTCCCGCACGTACACCCGTCTGGACCTGGACCGCGACCTCGAAGACCCCGTAGGTATGTTCGTCTCCGTTGGCGGTCGATCTGAAACGGTATTTCTGAAGTTTCAAAATTGATGAGTTGACAGGTCTAGAGCAGTATTGTGGATTGGGTTAGTTAGAATTGGGGTTAGGGCCGGTGTTGGGGTTGGTCCGCATTGTCATGCACGCCTCGAAACTGTTGTAGACCACCCCACGCCTGCATCACTGCCGTTGGAGCTCGAGACATACCGCAACATGTCGTGACCATTGGTGGTATGAAGTCATTGAGGAGCCTACTGGGTGGCTGATCGGTTGCACGGTCATGTAAAATCAGTGCTCTGTTGCCCGGAATACTACAGTACTGGGGCTTGAATACGGCTGAGAGTATTGTATGATCACACTACTGCACAAAAATAAAATTCCCTACACAAGATACGAAAGGCAATATTCGGTAGCCGAAACGGTGGTCTAACTAATGCAGTCCCTGTTCGGGCTTCTTCATTTTGGAACGCGTACTCGTTTACTAAAACGAATGTCAAAAGGAGTTTCGTCGGGCGATTGACCGTAGCACCGTTGCTAAACTTTCCACGACTATTCACACCGCATCTAGGAGCGGTGTTGCGCCGAGAGGTTTGTGTACCGCTGCTGCACCCGTTCATAGCTGGCTCGTGGAGTCTCCAACATACTGTTCCGAAGGGAGAATTATCATACCTTCTCTCAGCACAATACCTGCTGCAACGCCAACAACAACGTTGGATTCGGAACTTTAGCGCATATTAACAGAATAGCATCCTGTCACCTATTCGCCTTTATCGTTACGTGTCCGAATATCCGGCAGTGTGCCCGGACGGAAGCAGCTTGTGTGGTGAGCCGCACATGCAAGGTCTCCGCGGTCAACATATCAACTGGTCTGGAGTCGACGGCGGCTGGTACTGTCTTGTCAAGGACCAAGACGCCGATTTCCACGTCAACGTTCGGCTCACCGCCCCTCAGCCCGAGGATTTCCCCGACCGCCAGCTGGTCACCGGCCTTAGCGTCATCTCCGACGGGAACTCTCTCGTGGTGGAGGTGAAAGACCCTTACACCACCGTCACCAGCGGGTGTCCTCACGGACAAGCCGTGTGCCTTGCCAACGGAGGTCTGAGTGCCTCCGTTAACGGCGGAGACGCCGGGCAGCTCCTCGTGCCCACCAGAGACGCCTATGTGGCCGAAGGTATTGACCTGTCCGGGTCCAACCTGCCCGTGGAGTGCAGACAGTTCGGCGGGGACAAGCTCTGGGCTCGCATGTACGACGAGATGCTCCAGGGCGAGAGGCAGCTGCAGGCCGAGACGTTCGAGAACTGGGTCCTGAGCTTCGACCAGATGGCGGCGCCCGACTGGTGTGCCAAGTACATTGCCGAGCACGGCTTGGTGGAGGTGCAATCCATCCACGCCATCTTCAAGATCATGACGCCCACCGTCGACCTGCGCCTGAACGCCGGCTTCGGCTACCAGATCGGCGGTGAGATCAACTGGGACGGCCGTGTCCTCCCCGACCTGGAGTTCTGGCAGATGGACGTCGGACTGGCTGGTCTGGATATTGACAACGAGCACCTGTCTGGAATCCTGGGCGAGACGGCCCGCCCAGTGGTGGACGAGAACGGCGCCGAAGTGATGGAGGGATACGATGCCTTCCGCGGGACTGTTGAGGACTACCGCGTGTTCGATGCCCTGGGGACCGACTTTGCTCTTCTTCACTAACGTAGTGATATTGATTTAGTATTGGTGTTGTCGTTTCGAGTAGGCTTTTATGTGGACCACCGCCGCACCGGGGTAATACGGTTACATCAGCAGTCATCGATACGCTCACGCTCTAGTGAGATGGACCGAGCTTAAGAACAGCCTGCCCGGCGGCAACGAGCAAGTCGGCAGAGTCGAAGGTAGACAGCTGAATAGGAAGCACCACACGCACTTCAACGTTGGGCGGTGGCCCATCAGAATGGATATGTTATGCGCGAACCTATGAGAGTGTTTGTTCGAACGCCCTCAGCGTATATACTACCATCATGTATCATTATTGGGGGACGCCCTCAACACGTGAATGCTTCTGAGTATGATTTGTGCCGGCATTCCAATGTCCTCCTCAACATTGAGCGAATACCGTGGCTGTGGCTGGCTCGTCGCTCGTGCTGAAATCGTCCAAGCAGTATGATCGACTGTTCGCCTTTACCTACCGTAGTTGCTGTTTCAAAGGTGTCACTACGAAGCCGTGTACGTTGACCTTTTTCCTCTGTCTAGGTGCTGTTGGGTGTTGGCTAGGTGTATGCGTGTGTGTACAACTAGCGTTTTTTTCTAGTAGGTGATGCTTGTGCAACGCCTGCGTCTGATTGCTGTTGCAGTGATCGTGCTGTTGCGATTGTTTTATGTGGTATAGCCGTGTAGTTTTCCAGCTCGTGGTTTGCGTTCACGACGTGTCGAACTAAACCCGCGATCCTTTGGGGTGTGGGACAGCATCGATCTGGAGGTTTAGTCATGGTGGTTGTCCTCGGGGTTGTGGTAGGTTTACCCAGCGTGATTTGGTATTCGCTGGCGGATGCACTGGTGGCGTTGCTCACAAATGAAGCGACAATATACGGTACAATCTTCGACATTTCTTACCTTTGAGCCGAGGGTCATTATTCGTCAGCCACGACCACCAACGTAGTCAGCGAACCGCTCGGAACCTAATCTGGCTGTGTGTGCTTTGGCGCGTACCTTCGAAAATGGGATACCCATGAATGTTGCCATTGTGCGAAACGCTCGCTGTTACTGTGCCGGTGTACGGGTAACTAGGGTGCATCTGTGTTGTTGAATCCAGCTGGATGATTGGAAGGCGTGTTGCTACTCTAGTGCACCTACGAGTATACTTGGTAGTAGGCCTTGCGAGTGTGCATTGTGGCGATGCGTCGGGTGAAAGGGAGGTTCCTGTGCTCTCCCAGTGCAAAGCGTGTAAAATAATGCAAACTGAACTTCCCCAAGTACCACACAGATATCTTGAATATCATATTCCACGACAATGGTTGCCGTTTAGTGCCAAGCATCCTGTCCTGCACGTGTCAGTCCGCCTTCTGAACTTGAACACTGTCGCCGCTGAAGAGGCACTAAGCGTGCGGCAAAAGCGGCGAGATGAAGGCGGGGACAGGGGTCTCACTTTCGATCGTTTCAAGAACGGTTTGGCAGTCCGGCGGGTAACATTCCCTATAACGAATTATCGGCGATTTTGAAGCACATTAAGCCGTGGCCTGCGTGGTGCCCATGGTATTAGACGACCAACTCCGAAAATAGGGACGACAGCCACCGAAGGAAAACGTATCGATGTCAGCATTATCTGCCAGAGTGGGCGTAGAACAGCATCGACTCATTCCCAGCATACGCAGGCGCAAAGCAGGCGATAGTATGGCGCATGGCCCGAAGTTAACTCTGCTACAGAGTACATTACGATATATGCTGAGAATGCCTTGTACAAGAGCGTTTTATATCCCTTTGAGTTTAGAATTCACTTCAGCGTATTCAGAAGGCCGACGAAGGTAACGCCTTCTCCGAGTTGAGCTAGGAAATAAAAGGCGGACATAAGCAACAGACGAATCGATTTTGCAAAACGCTGCGGGGCTACGGTACGCCCCGTCGCAACCAGTTAGTCTAGCATAACCCCTGCTCCACAATAAATAAGTTTTGTATCCATGTTGATCTCTAACGCCGACCATTTAAGCTACGCGTTGGGTGCGATTTGGCCTGTCGCCACTGATCAGCAAGACCTCGCCAGGGATTTACGCCTCAACGTTGATCGCCCGGCGCGGCTCCAATCCTTGTGGAAGTGTACAAACGATACAGACAAAATCTAGCATGCAAGCATGCTGGCTCGAGCGATCTCCACGTATCGCCGCCTACTCCCGTTCACACCAGCCGGACCGGAGGTTTAAGGGAGTCTTGTTGAACACCGGTCTTGAGACAGTGATTGCTAAACGTCGGTACATTACCCCAGATAGGCTAGATCCAAGGGCCTGTAACGGATCCGGTTCGAACTGCGCGATGCATTTGATTGGACAATGGTCGTATGAATGGGTTTTTTTTGGAGTGTACATTTGCTCCGCCGCATGTATGCCGGTCGCCCTGGTGACCTAAGGGCTAACATCAAATATACCAGGGGGGAACCTGGAGTTCAAGCCTGGGTTGCGGGGAGACTGATAAATTGCAGCAACGACGACTGCCGCGAGCGCTAATAATTAGTGCGTGGGTAGGTGTATCTCGACGCGAGTTTTCACGAGGGATAAAAAAGGCTGGTCTGATAGGCTCGAGGGTAAAAAACGAAAGACATAGACAGCAATGGAGAGGGGTGAACAGACCCTTACATATTCCGACAGCAGGAGGGGGCTAGGAAGAAACTCAAACGTAGGCAAAAGAGATGGCAACAACGTAGCCTGGTACAAAACAATTTACAGCAGCGGAGGTATTGTATTAGGCTAGAGCTCGCGCCCTGGCCGGGGTCCCAACCTACTCTTCGTACTATTAGTATTAGTAGTCGGGATTTCGCATGACCCCACGGCCTGATGTCATGTTGTCTCGTCGATGTATCCCTGGCGTGTTGCGGCGCTTACGCGGAGACCTATTCCTCGCGGGCTGGTGGCGTAGCACGAAGCCCGGATGCGGCCGGGTATTAGCGCGTGTTTACAAGGCTGGCTCGGCAGCCCGGGCATCGTGATAGAGAAACGGGCGCATTTCCGTCTGCTTGGTGCACGGCACCTGCTTGTGCAGCGGGGACGGCAGCGCGGGGTCAGCCAGACCTCAACCATATTAACGTTTGACAAGCATATTAACGTTTGAAACGGACCACACTCATACAGAGTGATGTTTTTTGTTGCTCTTGGCGTTTTTTTTTAAGAATTGAAAATTCACTGATATATATATATATTATGGGAAAGAGTGCGTTCGACAGGGTTTTAGGTTGTTTCTGCCACTTTGACCCCCACAGTTAACTTCCCAAATTTCAAGCTTTATCGAGCAATACCACTTGTCGGTGTTTCGTTCTGGGCTTGGGGTTACGTCAACACCCCTGAACCAGGGAAAAAGTAACGTTTTCGTCAAATAAATACTCATTTTTGCTTTGGATTCCCAGAAAATTCGACACTACTACTATCTTTTGCAGCAGCAGTACGCTAGTAGTTAATCGTTGTCCTTGTCTGTAGTAGTGCGTATCACAGAACGAAGCCGGTGTCTTGCGCCCCCTTCTTTCGTGGATGCGATCAACGCTTTTTGTTAGTGTTGAATTCGTCGTTGAATTTGTCCCATGTACAACGGCAAGACGCGCATATATATATATATATATATATATATATATATATATGCCGTATCTACGTGGTGATCAAGGCGTGCTGTATGCAGACAGCACACCAGCTCCTTGCGCGACAAGGCCTCCCCTATCCAACGACCACTGCTTTCAATACCTTTTTATCGAAATATAGAGTGTCGCACGGCGAAATCAAACGCCATGGCTGCTTCTGGTCGGTGGAAACCCGATATGCTCCGTTCCGGCATTGTAGGGATGCGAGGGTCTATGGTCATACGACTACGGTCGTGCAGGTGATCGAGTACATCTCTCCTATCGACTATCCCTCTCTTGTAGATGTTTACGTGAACGTGTTCGGTGTCGACGAAACCTCCGGCGTATTGTACAATTTTAAGGCCCGAAGGTAGAATAGGGTGCGTCTTGGTGGAATGCGCTCCGACGTACCTGGTATGCCATAATGCTAGCCTACATTTAAACACCACGGGTCCTCAGCGGCCACTTATACATTACGAATATATATGCCGTAGCAGTTTAGTAACCGGGTACGTAACTTCGGTTCGATGGCCATTGACTTCACAACTTCAATCGCACCATCCGTGTAGTCCAACCATATGTCGAAAAAAGAAATACCGGGGTATGGCGTAGATTCCTCGCGAAAACGAACCGCGCGGCCACATTTCAAAGTTTCCGGGCGGTGCGTTGGTTCTATCCGAATTCGCAGACTCCACGGTTCGTTGTTTTGTTCTGAATATACAACAAGTAGGCGCTCCCCGTGTTGCTTCGGTACAGCGCATGAGTGAATGGAGAAACAACGACAAATGTATTGTCAGTTGGCGCAGGCAGCTACTAAATGTTTATGGTTAGTTCCGAAACAAACTATCGGCCTATTAGAAAACCGAAAAACAGGGATTCGGCGCAAGAACATTCACGTTGCACTGGTTCCCAGGATATATGAAAACGGTGATATATGAGAAACCACAACGGCCAAACTGGGACGGGCGGGGACTCCCAGCATTAAAAAACATGGAGATTTCCGGCTTGATCAGGGAAGAACTGTCAGTATGAACTTCTGCGCGCAGATTATAGGATCCATATAAATAATGAAAAACAAAAACAAAAAACGTGCATGCGTTTTTACTGTAAACGTAGCGACGAGTTGAAAAAATAATCGTATTTCAGAATAAGGCGACATGTTGAAGAAATAATAAGCCATGCAGGTTAAAAAAAACACAACTACCTGGTCAGGGGGGAGTAGAAGAATGTGGTACGGTTGCTCGGGAGTAGTGGCTCCCGTTTCCACTCGGGATGGAAAACTGATTCTCGGCCCAAGTTGCGCTTCTTGATGCTGGGCGGAAACTGTATAGTCATACCGACATTCTCACGGGGTGACAGGGATTGAAACAGGGCCATATGTTGGGCCGTTCAAACGCCTGGTCTAGAACACACATACATAGAGAGTGTGGCTACGAGAGGTCCATGTCTGTCCACATATAAGCGACGGCGGAAATATATATCATGTGCATATATATACGCGATACAGCCGTGCGTACCGGGTATGGTACGTACAAAATCCCAATTGCGCAATCAGAAACAACCGCGGAGTCTGCAATAGTGTCCGGAATAGTGTTCGAAATCAGCCTCTGAAACATTCATTGGTTTCTACCTTCGAATTGAAAAATTGAACTACCGGGTATCAGGTAGTACTAAATTCCCATTTCCGAATGATCACCATTCATTCGTAGTGTCCAAAATAGTGCCTGGAATCGCATCTGAAATAACGTCCGAACGATTGTCCGAACGCGACCGCTTAGAACACGCACCCTCGTCCTCCGGCCGCCACGAGGGGGGGATCCAGCCCGACAACATCATTCGAAACCTTCCATACCCCTCATCGACGCAAAAAACGCCTTCAGTTTGGCTCCCTGCTGCTCTTCGCTAAGCAACCACGCTGGGCTCCGGTGCTGCTCTACGCCAATCAGCCGCGACCGTAGCCGGCAGGTATTACGACGCGTGTGATATAATTGGGGATGTGTCAGCATTTATTTGGGTGTTGTAACGATTGTCGACTTTACCTGGTATACGAGTGGAGCATGCCAGTACCGACTACCCCGTGTAACAATGGGTGCCCGGAGAAGTTGGCTGCCGCCCTTTGCCAGATGATCGCCCTTATGGAGTAAGCTAGTTTTCAAGAAAGAATGCCATCTTCGCGTGTGGTGTTGTAGGCAGTATCTGTTTGTGTCCGTTAGTATCGCCCAAAGAGGCCCACATGTGGTGTGCCTGCATGCTCCTGGCTTTATACCGGGGCCGAAACAAGTTCGCCACTCCGCATGGCCTGTCAGGTTTTACGCTACAGTGTATCCTGTCTTCTCGAGCGGACAGATTCGTATTGGACCGGGAACATGCCTGTGTAAACATTCGTGCCCAATTCTCATGTTACCGTACACGGAAATATACCATGTTTGTGTCCGGGTCAAGCCGTCTTTTGCTCCCTTCTGTCACCCACTGCAGCGGCATACCTTTACAAGTGTAGAAAAATTGGCGCTGCCCCAGCCTGCCACGTGAAAAAATTTCAAGTGTTGTGTTGGTTTGTTGGTTCACCACAGACATAGGCCAAGCCCGACTGAACACCCCGCGCCTCAAGCCTGGTGCCGGGCTCAACATGTTACTGCGACGGTCTATAGCTGAGATGTCCTCGTCGAACGTGATATTGCGAATACGGCATCATATTTTTGAGACTGGTGGTATTCACACAATGTGTGAATGCATCGCGTCTGGGAGGTATTTTGCTTCACTTGTCCAAGTTATATTCTGCTTACAGCCGGTCTGTACCTGCCCATTGCATGCGCGTATACGGAGGACAGATCTCAGTTTCGGAGCGTGTAGACAACGACCATGAGCGCGATAAGCTGAGACTGGCACGAGCATGCCCACGTTGATGCGATCGGGCAGTACATCGGCAACAAGATTTGCTGCGCAGCAATTTATCACGATAATTATTATTCTACGGAGAATCAAGGAATCGTCGCACGCATGAGGTTCGCAACGGGTTTACGTATGCCGTCGGTACATATCCTGCAGCTTCCAGTTGTAGCACGACAATAAATGTGTACCAGCCCCTCCGATTGTGGTACTTGCTTGTTCAGTTATTCTTAAAACCAGAACGGGGACAAACCTGACGCGCATTAATTACAAGAAAACGCAGCGTGGTGTACCATGAACTTGTCAGGTTGCTGTAGATCAAGACCACAAGCAAACGCACAACTACTTCATGGAAAGCTAAAACCGAAACCCCGTACACATGTGCATGAAGACCATAACCTGCCAAGATAAGCCTCTCGCCGCAGTAATTGCTTCATGACTTCGACCGACTTCCTCTGCGGTCGTTCAATGTCGTCATGATTTCGGCCCCCAAGACGTCGCGTTTTTCTGAAGTGTCGTAGCGAAACTCCGCCACGCCGCCAACGAAGCATATGTTCAATGTCCTACGTTGCGCAACGTTACATCAATATTTTTCTCTGTCCATTCGCCTGTCCGTGCGTAGTTTGCGTCGTCCGCAGGAATAGGCAGCATGAGGCGCACCTCTGGCATCGTGGGTGTCGGGCTCTTGGCCTTGGCGTTTGCTCCGCAGCAAGCATTCGGGATGAGCACCAAGCAAAAGCAACGCAACGCGTGCAGCGGCATGCGTTCTGGGGATGTAAGTGGGGGAGGTCCACATATATTTTTTGTTGGCAGATGCATCACGTACAGTATCCAGGGCTTTGTTAGGTAGCGTGCGCCCAGACCGTGCAAATCACGTGTATCGTGCGCTGTGTATCGGTTGTCGTAGTGGCTAAGGCTGAAGTGTTCGGTTTACAGGAGGGTGCCACCGTTGATCTTGTGCCCGGCAATACCCCGAAAAGAGAACAGTGCTCATGTTGGCGCCGGGGTGTCATTTTCGGATTGATGTTGTTCGTGCATGCAGGGATGCAGCTACTCCTCCTCCGACCAAACGGTTAGAGGCAGCTGCGGGATGGACAGCGCCGGCGACAACTGTTGCAGTGAGTCTTCATTGTAGCACGTAGGCTATGTATGTATGAACGCGCTCACACGTGATCTAGGCCTGGTACGTTCGGTGTACGGCTTGAGTTGTTGCGCACGCGTGCTCTCATCTTGTCAGGCGCACCGAAAGTCACCGAGATTCCCTCTCCCCCCCTTGCGTAAAATACTGCACCTGACCGAAAGTTCGATTTCAAAACGTGTTACCGCCCAGTCCGACAAGAACCCCAACGACCAGACATACCGGGTATGTGATCGAGAAAACACGGTTTGGATTATCAATACGCCGGGTGGTCACGCAGAGGAGAAGTCCAGCCTGTGGTAAATGTTTAGGGTCAATGTGGGCATGCCGACCCACCGTACAAAAGTCCGCAGCAGCATAGGTCTGTGTCGAAAAACCTTCCCTTAAGTCTGGTCGCGCTTAGTGGAGGGATAGAACCGCCGTGCAATCCCCCCGCAGTCGATCTGTCCGTCATACTGTTCGGGTATGCGCACAACAATATCAAACGTGGATCGTCTCGACGCAAGCACTGATGTGGTGGCGCTCGTGATTCTCGGACAAATACCCTTCGTTGTGGTCTGGACGTTTTGACATTTCCTCTTCTAGACATGATAGTCGGAGACATGCAGGTGTTGCCGATGCCCACTGTCGGCAGTGGATGCCGCGAAAAAATCAAACTTGTACCCGCGTGGGACAGAGAGTACCAACCCTCGCTTTATGATCTAGCTGTTTCAGGGAAGCTGGAGGCGTGGTATACAGTATTCATAGTATTATCTAGCTGGCGTTGCCGGGTGAGATACCAAATGGTCTACATTGATCAGGACATGTCTGCTGGGCTGGATACGTACAATGCAGATCCTGCCCAACCTCTTACAGCACCGGAGGAAGAAGTAGAGGGCCGTGTTCAGCCTAGATTGTCTGCAGTAGATACGGATATGCGCGAGGTGTATACACCATTGCGAGTGCAATGTATGTTATCTGCAATGCAATCGATACATAGTTTAATCATGTACCATTCGTCGCGATGCTGTTCCCGTCGTTTCGTCTGCCTCTTCCACCGGATCGACGGTTTGGATCTTGTCCACCCTCCTGAAGACCCGACAGGTATGCCATTGACGCTGTATCTAGAGGCAGTGCACACGCTACTGTGGTGTGATGACTCCCTGATATGTGGTGGTTGCTTGCAGCTGTGTTGTTGCACAGTAGTGGTAATCATGTGCTATGCGGTGCAATTAAATATTATCACACGCGGGCAAAATCACCTTTGGATTGTGTAAATTGGTCTGCGTGGTAGGTCGTATGGAGTAAAGGGGCTGAAGCTACAGCGGGATGATTGACACCACCAACCACATTCTTGAGCACCCTGCGAACAGTCCACCTTTGTCTTTCGCGTGGTCTAGTACGGGGGACCATAGTAAATAGGACCTACGGTACACTCAAACACCTATATATTTACCTTTTTTTACGAACCATATTTTGTCCTATTTTATATGTTCCCTCGTAACAGAATTGTTTGGGGTAACAACCTGCGATAGATATATACGATTTACAGATGCTTAGTTTGCGGTATCACGGACACCCGCCATCAACCCTGGGCTGGAGCACGGGCGAACAGTCCGCAATATCGCTCACGAGGGGTTGCACTTTACTTTTGCAGCCAATGTTGCATCATAGTCTCGACCGCCCGCAAGTCGTCTAGAGCAGGTCTTACTCGTTCCCTGATTTGGCCGTTCGCACTTGCCCCCTGGCGTTTAAATTTCCGGACGTCAGTCTGCCCGGACGGAAGCAGCTTGTGTGGCGAGCCGCACATGCAAGGTCTCCGCGGCCAGCATATCAACTGGTCCGGCGTCGACGGCGGCTGGTACTGTCTCGTCAAGGACCAAGACGCCGATTTCCACGTCAACGTCCGGCTCACCGCCCCTCAGCCCGAGGAATTTCCTGACCGCCAGCTGGTCACCGGCGTCGGCGTAATCGCCGACGGGAACTCTCTCGTCGTGGAGGTGAGAGACCCTTACACCACCGTCACAAGCGGCTGCTCTGATGAGAAATCGGTCTGCCTTGCCGACGGTGGTCTGAAGGCCACTGTAAACGGACAGGAGGCCGACCACCAGCTCCTTCTTTCCTCCAGGAATGCCTATGTCGCCGGCGGTATCTCGATGTCTGCGTCAAACCTGCCCGTAGAGTGCAGGCAGTTTGGCGGGGACAAACTCTGGGCTCGGATGTACACCGAAATGGTCCGGGGGGAACGCCAGCTGCTCCTGGACACCGACGCCAGCTTCGACGACTGGGTCCTCAGCTTCGACCAGATGGCGGCGCCCGAGTGGTGTGCCAAGTACATCGCCGAGCACGGTCTCTCCGAGGTGCGGTCCATCCACGCCATCTTCAAGATCATGACCCCCACCGTCGATCTTCGCCTGAACGCCGGCTTCGGCTACCAGGTCGGTGGTGAGATTAACTGGGACGGCCGTGTTCTTCCCGACCTGGAGTTCTGGCAGATGGACGTCGGGCTGGACGGTCTGGATATTGACAACGAGCACCTGTCCGGGATCCTCGGCGAGACGGCCCGCCCAGTGGTGGACGAGGACGGCGCCGAAGTGATGGAGGGGTACGGTGCGTTCCGTGGGACTGTCGAGGACTACGAGGTGTCCGATGCTCTAGGAACCGACTTTGCTCTTCTCCACTGACGACACTAGATTTGATGTAGACGCTTGGTTTGACTTCCATACAGCGAGTACACCCCCTGCCCGACCACCCCACCACCTGGGGGGGGTCTACAAGGTCCGAAAGCAAGAAACTCGTTGGGCTTTGGATGGTTGTGTCGTATGAATCGAGTACGTACGTTGTTCTGGGTATGTAGAAACACATGCCCGGCGTTTTGGGGAGCAATACAGCATTGCTGTCTCACACATCCTCCAGCGCGATGCATCATGGATAAATGCGAGAACTTCGCGGTGAGGGGCACAAACCCACCCCCCTCCCCCGCACACGCCGTGCAGCTGCCTCCCTTGCTGAGTTACGTTTCGGTTGATGTCCCAAAATGTTGCTGTTTTTGAATACTGAGTGATAGCTCTAAGTGTCAACAACGCCTGTCGCTCGCACCGCATTTTTTCAGTGAGTCTTTCTATACGCTGTACGTGTGTTCAGCCATCCTGTAGCTAATAGTTTGTATTTCTTCACTCCCTTGACTTTTTTTCCACCCCACGACACGAAGGACTTAGCCTCGCCGGGAAATGCATCTGCACAATAATCTTGGCATGGTCGGTTTCTTGAAAAAGGTGTAGTAGTCCTCTCTTTTTCTCTAAAGGCATCTACTGTTTCTCTAGTCTAAGACCACGTCTCGTTGAAACGCCGAGCACGTGTTACTGCTATCGATAGCGCTTGCTCTCCGTCGAACGTATCGGGGCTTTTCCCCATCGTCGAGCAGCTACCGCCGTAGCCGCTTGGTGGCATTGGCAAGGCCGTGTGTCTTGGGGTGCGTGTGGCGTGTGTACGACTTGAACTTTTCGGGTGTGGCATCAAGCAAGGGACAATGTATGAGTAGCAACGTCATGCAGTTCGACTTCCAAACTCTTCCTCATGTAGTAACCTTGGGATTTCTCTATGGAGATGGGTCAACGCATCGACCGCACTATATTGCTTGTCGTTGCCGTAAGGGTGCCTCTCTCACGTGCACCGCAGCACGGTTGCGTTCAGGAGAATGGTAGTATCACTCTGTATGATGGAGAAGAGTCAAAGCCCGGCGAACGTTGACGAAATTCTGAACTCCATGTGCGACCGCGACAGAGTGACACGGCCCCGTCGGGATTCAACGGCGTATATTCCTACATTTCAGCGTGCCTGGTAGCTGTGTTTCAGTGTTAAACTATACACGTACTGAAGTTCGAAGCTTGCAGGGAGGTTTCGCTACGTGCAAGGAGATGCATCCCTCACGAATCGTGCTCAGATCTTGTGAGGCATCGTACGAGAATGCTGTGCTGTGCAGACTCGAATATTATTGTAAGCTTCATGCGTGCGTCTACTACTGTACGGAGTTGCACCCCGCGCCGCATACCGAACGAATACCTGAGACATTAGATCCAGATGATCGCGTGCTTGCGAATCTTGTGGGTGGGCGAAGTGAAACGAACGTTTGGCCAGGGAGGGGTTTCGCACCCACCTACAGCAGTCCAATAGCAAGTGTACCGCAGTACTTGTGGGTTTCGGTGTTAGCCCCCCCAAAGGTATATACCATGTCGGCAATTTCTAAGCAGCATTCTGGTAGCATGTTGGTAAAATTCCACTAGTTGCCAATGCCTGTTGGGTATCCAGGTATCAGTCATTGTAGTACCGGGTACATGGGAGATCACCGTCGAAATAAACACACATACATACCGGCTGCCTGCGCTACTTCAGCTGCGGTGCAATCGGCAATGTCGGAGATCAGCGGGGTATCGGGTTCGGCGCCAGAGGCTCCGACTATGATGGCTGCTGCATGACCATCCGCATCCGCTGAGTTGATGCTCGTGGTGCGACCGGTCCGTTTGCCTCTTCTAGACGTGCCTGGCGTGTATCAATCACTAGCTGCGCTACATACCCGCGTCATGCGGACTTTCTGTAGTTCGCTTGTAGAAGGCATCCTCCATGCGCAGTGAGAGCAGTATCCTACTCTGTAAAAGTCAGCAAGGAATATCTCAAACTACGGAAAATACCAGTAGATTTCCCATACAAGCGCGCTTGGCATTCAAAAGAGGAGTTGAGGAGGTAAACGAAGCTACATACTACCCACGCATATACGTTTTTCCCGGTAACCCCTGTTTGTGAATGTTACCGGCCAAACCTCCAACGGACTTGGGGGCACACCAACGTCGGATGCACGATTGGGTCAAATTGTGAGCCTCGCGTACCAGGTAAATCTGCACCTATAGTCTGGCTTATGTACCCTGCTGCAGGAGGTTCGACGGCAGCACAGACAACTATTATTACCGGGGTAAATTGTAAGTATGACCCATCCATGGTACTGGCAAAAACCCATATATGCACCACATAAGGCTGACAATATTTGGCCCTATTTACTATGGTCCCACCTGATGGAAAGTACAGCGGATCGCACCGAGTGGATGCAAGGGTAACGATGACCCCTCGGTTGTTCACGGCACTTGGTCGAGGTGCTCCACAGCTCACCCAACATCCACGTCTGCGAAACATTGATGGGCGAAAACAAGGCGAGACACCAGCAGCCCCATTCGGTATCGGCTATTATACCCCGGCGTAAGAGAGCTGCTATACAAGCATATCGGATGCATGTATGTTGGGGTGCATAGCCCCAAGTAGCCCAAAGTAGCCCCTCAGGGTGAAGCGTGCCGCCAGTGCAAAACATTCACCCTCGAGCGGTCGACCACTACGTGCGGCATTATCAAACGTGGCCAGTGACGGGTTCCGGTCTCTGCGGTCACTACTGTAGGCGGTGGAGGTCACGTCGTCCATCTCGGCCTTCCCGTGACCACCTCACTTTCCCCCCCGCCCCCCCCCGGGTAAATCTTCTGTATAAATCGGTGGTGGATCAATGAATTGGCCAGTACTTCTGAACAATTTGTAGAAAATGTACGATAATGAGAGTTGATCGTCCTAAGGTATGTAGCTATTGACGCACTCTGGTTGGGCAAGGTGTACCTACGTGTCATATCATGGCAGTCTCAAAATACATTTCATGTTTTTTTTGTGGTGAAACGGGGATGAATTCTTGTGCCCCCCCGGACAAGCGGCGACTTGCCGCCACGTTGCCGGGTTCCCCATACCCGGATATATCACTCGATCAACTCTGGGTGTAAAACTGTGTTACAACGAGTTAAAACATACCAGCATCCGTGTATTCATACACGACTGGTGTGTTGGGTTAGATCATCTACAGGAGCAGTATTCACAGTTCCTCATTCCGAAATTAATATTATATCTTGGGGAAACTTTGAAGGTATGTCACAGAATATTCACACCATACATAGCAGACTGTTTTCTTTTATTCGGGGCGCCCTTAACCCGGGTAGGAGTGCGGTCCCGTTTTGGGGGCGAAGCGTTCAAAATAAAATCACTTTGTCCCCGAAACGGGACTTCGCTACTGAAAAGGTTACATTGGGCGCCCTTAAGTCGAAGAGCTCTGCAGACACATGCTGAGGTAGAACGTGCAACCATCTTCTTTTGGGTCTCCATTTACTTGAGGAGTTACTTGGGAATAGTGAGTGATTTGAAAAAAAAATCCAAGGGAATGAAACCCGACGAAGGATCCCGAATGGCCATGCAAAAACAAATGTTGTAAAGTTATTTTCCGACGATATTAGGTTAAGGATCCCCCGGCCTTCAGAAACAAGAAAAAAAAATGGTAAAAAAATACGAATGCTCCCATTCGAATAGTGGGGCGAGCCTTCCGTCTCATCCTAAGGCCACTTCCTATTTATGCAGTCGGATTTGCAGTCAGTTGGAAATGGTGCCATCAGCACGTTCGCACGAGCTTTTGCCCCAAAAATCTGCGAAACTGCTGTTTCTCGCCTCAGAATGACTTGCACTTTTCTCCAAAAGACCTATCTAGAGCTGTTTCCCGCTTCTCCATGCGCCCAGTTGCTGGAAATCACCTTCGGTACGTTTCCGATCAACTGGGTCAAATACGATTACGATCGGGCATCGGATCTGAAAAAACGTTTTTTCCGATCCAATCGGGGGTTGTAATCGTATTGGACCCAGTTGGATCGGAAAAGTACCGGAGGTGATTTCCTGCAACTAACTGGGCACCTGGAGAAGCGGAAAACAGCTCTAGATAGTTCTTGGAGAAAAGTCCAAGTCATTCTGAGGCAAGAAACAGCAGTTCCGCACATTTTTGGGGCAAGAGCTCGAGCGAACGTGCCGATAGCACCATTTCCAACTGACTGGAAATCCGACTCCATAAGAAGTGGCCTAAGATTGCCTTTTGGGATAAACGGAACGCGCGACCCGAAGGTGCATGACGAAAACAAGTAGTGGGAACACTCACGATCGTAATTGGGTCGTTGCCTTGTTGATGCCTAGTAGTGTAGGTTTAGGAGCCCTGTTGAAGTCGGGCAAAGAGACCCTCACAGCGGTAAAACATATTTTTGTTGAGATTCCAAACCCATTTCCTACCCCAAGCATGATCCTATTCATGGTCTAATTCCGAGTGACCTTATCCCCAAGACGAAGGTCTGCCCGTCCGCTGAAAGATAGATGAAAAAAACGAAGAAACGACTATATATAGTATCCATCACGGATCAAAGCCTTGCTTTTTCGTTTGTGTTGTACTTTCCATCTCGACAGATAACCTTGTTTTCCCCCTTTGTTTTCGTGTATGCGATCTTTACATTATTAACACCTTGCTTAACCCCTTTAGAACCGCAGTCCCGTTTGGGGACAAAACTACTTGAAATTTGACTGGATTGTCCCCAGAACGGGACTGCGGTTCTAAAGGGTTTAACGTTCCAGCTCAAATCGTAGGAAGGTGATACCTCTTGAGGAGGCCTTCTGAACAAGCCGTGGTCCCAAGTTGATTGGTCTCCGATTGATCTTCTCGCCATACATACGAGTGAGTGATGTGTGCTCTGTCAATCTGTTATGACGGGTTTGATACTTTCGCGCGCTTGTTTTTCGCCTACATACAAAGTGGAGCAGGACTTGATGCGCGGCAGAAAAGGTGCAGCCAAAGAGCGCATCGATTGACGAGCGCCGTATGCGCATGATGAGGTTATCGTCGTGCCGTCTTTCTAGAAAAAAAAGATACTATTTTATTTATCAACTTGCCTTGCCTTTTCCGTGGGAAAAGAAACATTTTCTTTTGTTATGGTTCTCGGAGTAATCCTGCAAATGACAACTCATGCTATCAATAGCATCATGTACTACTACTGCAGTTTGTCACACGAAAATGCCGGAGCAGGTTTGGCAGGATCGCACCACTCACACATCGCGCAGATAGTACAGAAAGACCATCTGAATCCCAACCTGTCGTTATCAGAGGAGATGTTTCAGACAACAACAGAGTTCCTTTTCGTTTTTTTCTGTTCTCGTGCTGTGAGACAACCTTCGTGGTTAGGGGGGCGCAATGAGTCCCTGAACATTGCCCATCCACGGCTCTTCAACTGCCCTTCGGCAGCCCAGAAGGCTGATGCAGGTGGCAGAAGTAAGTGCGTAGTATATAGAAATAGTATGACAACTACATATATATTTGTATACAAGGGTACATATTATATAATATCCTGCTGTAGCTCGCTGCCATCATGCCGGGTTGGGCTTCGTGCTTCTTTATGTCGTATACGTGGAACACCGAATATATTTATATATATTTTATATATAGATATATATATAGATATAGATATATAGATATAGCGGACGGTGCTACATAAAGAACACACCAGGTGCGGCAGGAATCTTGGGCATCTTGTGGTATCCCCCCGAGACCACACTGTAGAGGCGGTTTTGATCGTGGGAATTCGAACTTAGTAACGCATTACTCGCTGTTACACCTGATGTACAGCAGCAGTTTGCAGTATGAGCCCCCCCCCCGCCAAGAGTAAGAAAGAGCCTCTGTAACCACAAGACCACACCTGTTGGAGGACGATACGTCAGAAAATCGAGTAGAAAAACTATTAATAGTCCATAGCGGCAAGCGCCACACTGTTTGTTGTTTTTGTACCGGTATTTGTTTTTTGCTCATCCAAATTATATTATTCGCACATCTTCTTCTCTCTCTCTCTCCTTCCAACTCATAACTCAGATCCGGGGTCACATAGCAGGCTCTTCTCCCCCCTTCCCGCTACGGTACGTGCCTTCATTTTTATGGCGAGAAAATTTCAGCCTTTTCTTCCCTCGTCGACTCGCATCGAATTGTGCCTACCCACGCTGCGAGGCCCTCTCAACAATCGTTTTTTTTTGGTTTTTTTTTGCCAATAATTTTAAAAGTCCGACCCACCTGGGGCTCGAACCCAGGACTCAAACAAGTAGAATTCGAGGTGAACCACTTGAACCACTGGGGCGAGACCCATATTGAATAAACAGGATCTACGGCAAACACAAAAACCTCTTTGTTTCCCTATTTTCACTAACAATACCTGGTCCTATTTACCATAGCCCCCCGAAATGGTATATATATCCCGGACAAGGTTGGCCACGGGAAAGGTGGCACCATAGTCTTCTTGTTATATTTATTTTGGCGTCCCCATGCTCTAAGCAGTCGTTAGTATAATATCAGGCAGTGCAGTTACCACGGGGGACCATAGTAAATACCAGGTAGGACTAAATAGTGTCAGTAAAATAGGCAAATACGAAGTATGTATGTAGGTTTTGGTGTTCCCGTAGGTCCTATTACGGGGGACCATAGTTAATAGGATCAAATATTGTTAGTAAAAAATGTTATATATATAGGTTTTTGTGTATACCATAGGTGCTATTAACTATGACCCCCCGTAATAGTTTGGCCCCCTCGTAATAGTTAGTGCCTGGTGGTAGAGAAAAGCACAGCAAACGCACCCCTTTTTGCCTCTGTTGCCTGAGAGGTGTATCTATCTATGTATCTCCCTGTAACTGTAGTAGACACCGAAAGGATCTCGAAGAAGAGGTATTGGAGGCCCATCCATGCTGTACGTTAGAGATATATATATGTCTGAATATCCGGTAGTGAAGCTGTGAAGAAGAACAACAAGCGCGCATGCCCCGTTCTGTACCGCCCACCAGTTTATACAAAGAACATCATATATATATACGTCTCCTTTTGATATATATATACTCAAGTATTTTTAAGAGCCACCGTAAAAGGAGTTAACGCAAGAGTAACGTTTGTTTCTCGTCTGAATGCTTAAGGGGGGGGGGGAGTGGGTTCTTCTCCCGGTACTGGCCTTGCGGTATGAGGGGTTGATGTTCTTAGCTAGCTCGGCATTATTAGCTGGGCATTATAGGAGGTGTTATGGTATCCCCTCTCCCCTGTTTCGGTAACAACAGAGGACAATACATTGTCGGATGGCAAGAGAAATAATAATATACAATACATACAAATCATGAAGGGGTGCACACGTCGGGCACACCAAAATCTAGAGCATCGATTTCCTAACGTACGTGCCGTTAGGACGTGTAATGAACGAGAAAATATAGTACGTATGCAACTCGAGATAATGTTGCTACAAACATGTGGATCATACGGTTTGTACATCTTCTCCCACCACCAGGCAACATGACCTATAGGGTTTATATATCGCGAGCATGTATGTGTATCTGATCTGAAGGATCTGGGTCGTCAAGCGGGCACGGATCATCTACCCGGTGCGTGTAAATAGTCTGTCTTTCCAAGTACGCACGAAGCTTGTCGGCGTTCCAACCAACGTTTTCGCTGCGTATCATGTTCCAATTCGACTTCGATGCCTCTTGAGTCCAGAACCCGGTATGTACCTGGTATGCTGTTAACAGTCATTGCTACAGCAGGTAGATATGAAGAAGGGACGGGTTGAGGTTGATTCCTCGCGCAACCGCACGCGTGTAGGTTTGATGCTGCGTCTTTTGAACGGGTATCCTGCCGTACATTGTCTACCGATTGACCTTGCTTGCAAATGCTAAAACCTATCCGGTGGAACAGCAGTAGGACTCGACCTACTGCTGCCGCGCGATGTTCATGATAGCGATGTCGGGAGCCTACCGATCGATTTTGGAAGGGGGCGGCGTATTGCTGCAAAGTCACCAGTCAATCGATTTTGTTACAGCAGAGTATGTATGTATGTATGTATGTGCTACATACAGTACAGTCTCTGTCGAACCTTGATCACCACAGCAGGCCTCGGTTGTCGCCCGCCAGGTATGATACTCCGCTATTTTGATGGATCGTCTGGAATTCTTGGTATTGGCCGCCAAAAAAAAAGTTTAACGCTATATTTGAGGAAAAGGAGCCAGTATACAGTCACCCTATTCACATTTTATGGTTCGGGAGGCGAATCTTTCTTACCAGGTACTCAATAACAGCCCCGAGTATCGCATATCGCAAGCCTCGGAACTTTGGAGTCCGACAAAAAAGCGGCGATTATTAATAAGTACCTACTTCGTGCAACCGCTTCTTCAGCTAGCTATCCGTTCTGAGCGGCATTTCGCCCGCCCCCCCCCCCCCCCCCCTCCCTCACTTACTTGTGCCATTCAAAATCCCCCATCCCTTTTCTTCTTCTTCTACCGATCCTTTCTTGGTTCCAGGCGCACAAAACTATCGTCTTTACTACTCACCTTCCATCGTCAAGCTACCTGCTGCTGCCTTCATACTTTCGAGGGGCCATCACCAAAAAATCGTTCTCCAGACAGACTTGCCGAGATAAGGTCGGCGCCCACGTCAGCAGCAGCAGCAGCAGCAGCAGCAGCAGCAGCAGCAGCAGCAGCAGTCTCGACCTGGCACTCACTGACAGGTATGCGAAAGACCGGATATATATATTGTTCTGTGCTCTAAGAGGTATGAGGTAACTAATACAGTAGTTTCGGCCTACATACGCGTGCTTCCTTCAGCTAGTATTGCCGCTTACTCAACAGCACGCCTACTACACTGACATGACATGTATCGATTACTAGAGTAGAGTGCGTATCCTTCCTTGCTGCATTTATTTATTCGTAACCATATTCGTGTCCCTTGTATCACTACATACATGAGTAGAATGCATACATACATGGTGTAGCATATCGCAGGAAATATTATTAATAGAGCCACGTACCTCGGACTGAACTTTGCTCGCTGCCTCGCGGCCGCCCTGGGTGGAGCGGTGCGAACCTATTACTACAACCGTTGGGCTTCTGACAGGAGCAACGGAACGGGAAAATGCTTTGGAAATAATGCCTCTTTGTTCATGTAGGGGGCGACACACTAAAAAACGACGTGCACGTACGTACGCATGACATTGTGGTGGTACTCGTACTGCACTTACTTGCACTCGCCTGTCTAGGTTGTAGTTTCGCTGTGGCTCCAAACGAAACTCTCCACGTGGAATAGCTCCCTGCGTATGCACCAGTCCAGTGGCAAGCAGCACCGCTGTAGGAGTAGCTGTAGTCGCGATCGCCTTGGGTTATCAACATCACGGGAGAGGTGCTTCATAAGGTGATTAGAATGAGCCAGGAGAAGTCACACGTCACCTACTTGTTGTGTGGGTGTCGGACCTCCCCACGACTGATTGCGTAAGTTACCACCAGGTACATAGTTTGCGCATACTCGTACGGAGGAAAACAATAGTTTCCGAGCTCAAAATGCGCCTTATGACCACAGCCATGAGTGGCATTACAGCAGTAGTAGTAGTAGTAACCCCCCCCCCCCCCCCTACCCCTGCTGTGCCCGGGCTGACGCGGGTAGCAATTAATTCCTGTTGAAAAACATCGGAGAGTCAGAATCGCGTCTATTTTCGAAAACCTGGCTCGTGGGTGTCACACGCTTACTGTGGGGCGGTGGGATTATTTGCACCGCGTCTCTGACACCTCATCGTGCTCGCTGCAAAAAATGATAAACTCTGTTGATATACGCATTGCTATCAATAATATCACAGGGGACGACACCAAAAAGGACCGAATATTGTTGGTGAAACAGCTAAATATTTAATGTAAAAGTGTTTGTATGTATGTACCGTAGGTCCTGCCAGGTATATAGTACGAGGTCCCCCCGCAATAGTTTTTTTGTATATATCCGGCGTACGCCGCGCTCAATAAAATATCACATCGCGGCGATACCGCTGCAGCATGCTGCTCTTTCGCGAAACCAGACCTTCCCCTCCACGGCGATAATATACGGGGCGGCCACCAGCATCGCACTGTTGTTGCAAAAAAAGGCGCTCTTTTCGTTCCAGCCCTGAGCAGCAGCAGTTGCAGATAGATGATAGTGTTTCTGCGTGGCACCAAGAAGACCAGTTAATAATTATCGGAAAATGAAAGCAGCAACAGCACTACCATTAACATAAATATAGTAGTGGTACCAAAAACATACCAGGTACCTATTACGGGGGACCGTAGTTAATAGGACCAAATATTGTTAGTAAAAGTGGTTAAATATGTAGGTTGTTATGTATACCATAGGTCCTGTTAACTATGGCCCCCCGTAATAACAGGTATTCATACCTGTATACAGATTGCCCTGCTGGGGCGAATCCGCGAGGAAACTATTCCGTCCATTCATCCTGTCTGGGGCCGTTACGTTCTGAAAATTGCACTTGTAGCCGCGCATAAATTCCATGTGATGTGTTTTCAACAATATCTACTGTACTGTAACAGGTGGTGTGAGGAGTCTTCGTACACACTATTAGAGCAAAGACCCGCGTTGTCCCATACCCCGCGAACAATTGGACCGGTAATTTCTACTCCGCGCTTCGTGCACACACCAAAGCAATAGGGTTCCAATGATTCCAGACCAGCAACTCTACATAACAAAGGACAATCGGAAAGAGCGGCCGGCTACCGTGCCCATGGAGCGCGTCCCCGAGAATTAGTGCGTGTCAGGCCCTCGCCTCCTCGGCAAGAGATGAAGAGGAAGCACAAAGTGACTGCGAAGTACACACAATATCCGCGTCATGTCTGGCAATTACATGGGATAGGCTAGAAGACGCCGCGTCTGAGGCGTTCTACGATAGATAGAGGTTCACCCTAATGTTTCCACATCTCACCCGAAAACTGGCATCGGCAAAAATGTACTTGCATCCCGCGATGAATAGTCCCATGGCCCGAATATGCAACAAAGTACTCTTTCAAAGCAATGCTGGCCTTCCAATGATATTGGGTTAACTGTTTTAGGGTCGGAGTCCCGTTTAGGGAAAAAAACTACTTATATTTGAGTTCATGGCCCCCACGTATGGGAGCGCGGTGCGAAAAGGCCCTGTCGTTCAGAAATAATTTTAGAGGAAATGTATCTCGTAGAACTTTGTACACGTACAGCCACACTGTGTGGAAGCTACAAAGTATCCGAGTTGAACCATAGAATGGAGTTCGAAGTCAACAACACGAGGTGCCCCCTGGCGGTTGATGAGCTGGGTCTCAAAAGACGGATACACTAGACTGCAAAAGGTTTCGTAAGTGGAGTCTGGAGTCCGTGTGATGATACAAAAAGTTGTGTCTTCAATGCGGGCAACAAGCGATACTGTAGTACCTGGTATGAAATACTTGGTCGGAACGTCCTGTTGATCTACAGTAATTGGGATCGGGGAGACACCGCACAACAACACCGGGTTCGTTTTATTACGGGGGGGGGCAAATTAAACAGGGCCTACGGTACACACACGAAAAAAACATTAATTTTGCTTTTGTTACCAACAATATTCGGTCCTATATAATTTGGTCCCCCGTGATAGCATCAGAATTTCTGAAATACCACCATCTGCACTGCTCGCACAATTTCGTAGGCCCAACTCCTTTTCGAATTTTGGCTTGGGTCACTTGCGATGCGCTCTTCTACCTATGCAAACGCTAACCCAGCACCGTTCGTGCATCCCGCCGGTAAATCACCCTTCTCGTCGTGCAGCAAGAAACAACATGGTGCGCGCTTCCGGGATGGTGGGGGTCGGGTTCCTGGTCTTGTCGCTTCCGAAGCAAGCATTTGGGATGAGCATCAAGCAAAAACAACGCGCTGCGTGCAGAGGCATGCGTTCGGGAGATGTGAGCCACGAACCGCGCGATTCGCAGCAGAAAGATATGGCGGAAATAAATGGTCGTTGTTGCTGTGTGATGACTGCATGCGATGCCGACGTACTACTGTACGCATATTATACCGTCATTCTTTTTGTAGGGCTTCCCTCCTAAACCGTGCGTGATGCTTTCATGCTTGCCCCCCTCCTTATCTGAAAAGAGGGACTGCCAGGTGAGCCGCGCTACGGCGTAGGGCTTGCATATGGTTTGGCCATGCTTCTTGTTTGGGCTCACTCAGAAAGTATCCCACACTACGTACTACTGTAGACTCAAGCAATTTGTTCTAAAACAAGGGCGCGCAGTTCATAATCAGGTGACCTGCAACAGCTCGGGAGTGAATGTCCCCGCCGTGTGTAACGAGTGAGTGAGTGAGTGAGTGAGTGCGATCGCAGTCTATATACTAATGCCAATAGCGCTCCATTCGTCCGAACACTATTGATGTGTGTGGTGGTTTTAGCGTTTCACTTCTGCTCGGCAAGGCCGGTCCGGCCTATTTTCCGTTAGTAGTATGGATAAGGTGTAGGATACGTATCGCGGTGCACAATCCACGACGCAGACACAGCGAGCTTCATCACCAGATCTCGACAAAAAGCAGAATAGTGCCGTCGATTCTTCTCTCCAGATTTCACAAGCTCTAATATGCCCCAGTGGAACTGGAAAATAGGCGGCTTACGGCTCCATGGGCTTGCATGAACATCGAGACTCTTCAGAATATTGATTTGATGCACAGCAATTTCTGCAGATATTGTGCGCACAGATAACTCAAACCGTCGCTACCGTCCGCGATCAATGATCCACACGTTTTCATGGATATTTTTCTGTTTCCCCCGCGATAGTAGTAGCTCGTGAACACCATGAAACTGGTGCAAGTCCCTGTACTCCCGAGGAAAATCTGCTGTTGATCGAAACACTCTGCTGTTCTTGGACGGTACTACACGGCAGCAGCGATTTACTCGTGGATACGAGTGGGAGTGCGTCCGATGCTGATGGCATCTTCATTAATTGGTTGAACTGTCGTTTCCGGATGAAAATATTTGCGTTTCCTTTGTTGCAGGGATGCAACTACTCCGCCTCCCAGCAGATGGTGAGGGGTAACTGCGGGAGGGATAACAACGGAGACAACTGCTGCAGTGAGTCCGATGCTGAAGACGATTTCTTCCGATTTTGACGAAGCAGCCCGCAGAGGGAACCCGTTTCTGACTGGACTATTTGTAGATAGACTGAGGAACGGCAGTGGCGTACGTACCCATTTTCAAGAACACCCTGTGACAAGCCCACAAACAGGTGGTCTAATATATGATACAATATGCAATACATTGAGAGTCTCCTATTTTGGCTGAGGAGGCAGGGGGATTATTGCGTTGTCGAACTTGAGTTGACATATTATGTAGGAGTCTCAATGACGTCCTCGCTAAGCCCAGAAGCTATGCTAAAAGGTTGGCGTAAAACAAGCATTCCAGCCTGAAAATTGCTAACCACACTAAATATCTCAACACCATGTCGCGTTTACTCTACGTATAATAGTTTGGAAGTATCCAATATCAATCCCAAGTAGCTCATTGCTCGTTACGAGCCGACCTACCCGTGACCTCTCCGCGTTGGCCTTCGAACGGATGGCCTTGTGAAGGGCACACCGTTACCGATGGAAGGCCGTTGTACTGCACTATGTCCTTTAATGTAATTCACTGCCTACCTAGGCCCCCGCAATAGTAGGACTCCCTAGGGCCGCAAAAAGGTGAGGTGTGCACACCCCCACACAGCGACAGGAAGGAGTACTTTCGGCCAACAAGTGAGATTACAACCATGCCGTGTATAATTACTCGGACGGTACAGTAAAAAATCAACTGGGAGAAAAATACTTGTGTTGTGGTGGTGGTAAGCGCTTGTTTGTTGTGCTACTCTCTTAATGTTCTCACAATTCACTAGTAGTGCAGCTGGCTCGAAAGAGCACGTCTCAGGTCGGTGCTGTCACCACATTGTGCTGTTGATCCCGGTCTATCTGCCGGGTAGACTGTACGCCGGTGTTTTTATTTAGAGCAAGTACGGACGATGTTGATGTCTCGAGAACGAGACTAGAAGATGGAGGAGGACACAAGGATGACACACGCCCGGCGGTCGCGACGTACAGCAGCAGTCCGCTTGTTTCGCTGTCCAATGAACCACAAAAGAGGGAGAGATGGTTGCGAGGGGGTGGCTTGTGTGTACTGCGAAAGGAGTCGCCACATGTTAGCATCATGCCCGTCCCTCCAAGTTAGCACCATAAGGGGAGAAATTCTGAGATTATGTACAGTCTGTGGGGCACGCTCCTGACAAAAGCAAGATACTTATCATAAAGGTAAGACGGATTATGGGATACTATCTGACAACGAGCCACCACGGGTTGCCATAGTATTGCCCCACGCGTAGTAGGTACTGTGCTCCAACGCCACGCGGTGCGGAGCTCTAACGGCGTTCAATTTCCCAAGCTCAGCATTTGTGCATGATGAAGCAAGAGATCGCCGACGCGTGCTATATACGTAGACCCTTTGCAACAACGATCGTTGCACAATCAGCACACTCAACTCGCCATGCGCTCTTTCCGACCCCATTTTGCCCCGAACCGTTTCGCTGCCTCGGATACTACACCTGGGCCTGGGTCCGCTCCTCCTGCGAAGATCCGCTAGGTATGTGACTGCGCTGGCTTGGCTCGATAAACGACACTCTAGCTTGGGCGCGTCCTTCTTAGATTTCATACATGGAACATTCCACCGCGCGGTAAATCGGGCAGTAGACCTCCCGTAAAATAGATTGAAGGACCCATTTACTGGAGACCACCATGGGTGTGGGTTTGAACACCGGCGTGGAAACCTCGATGACATCAACAAAAGGTTGACGGTAATGAATGACATCTCCTTTGGCACCCCGAGTCAGTGAGAGTCGAATCGATGGCGCTGCGGGCTATGCCCTCACCTGCGCTCAGTGACGTGGAAAATATTCTTCGTGATTTGTCGTTGCGGATGTGATGGATAGGGTTGGGGATTGACCTACATCTAAGAGTCGAGCAACTTTGTCATAGCGGCTCCCTATACCCGTGCCAGGCCATCGCTTGCTAACCTCCTCTTGCCGGTTGTCATCGCTTGCTCTACACCCCCGTTCCCAACCCTTCATATATCGACGGCGGACAGTGTGCCCGGATGGAAGCAGCTTGTGCGGCGAGCCCCACATGCAAGGCCTCCGCGGCCAGCACATCGACTGGTCCGGTGTCGACGGTGGCTGGTACTGCCTCGTCAAGGACCAGGACGCCGACTTCCACGTCAACGTCCGGCTCACGGCGCCCCTTCCCGCGGAGTTCCCCAACCGCCAGCTGGTCACGGGCGTGAGCATCCTTTCGGAGGGTAACTCCCTCGTGGTGGAGGTGAAAGACCCTTACACTACCGTCACGGACGGCTGCCCAATCGGAGAATCGGTTTGCCTCGCCGACGGAGGCCTGCGCGCTATCGTGAACGGACAGGAGGCTAACCACCTCCTCCACCCCGCTAGAGACGCGCACGCGGCGGGAGGCATCGACGTGTCCTCGTCGAACTTGCCGGTGGAATGCAGACAGTTCGGCGGCGACAAGATCTGGGCCCGCATGTACGCGGAGATGCAGCAGGGCAGGCGCGAGCTTAAGGCTGAGACATCTAGCAGAAGCTTCGAGGACTGGATCCTCAGCTTCGACCAGATGGCCGCCCCCGGCTGGTGCGCCAAGTACATCGCCGAACACGGCCTGTCCGAGGTGCAGTCCATCCACGCCATCCTCAAGATCATGACCCCCACGGTCGACGTCCGCCTGAACGCCGGCTTCGGTTACCAGGCCTACGGCGAGCTCAACTGGGACGGCCGCATCCTGCCCGACCTGGAGTTCTGGCAGATGGATGTCGGACTGGACGGCCTGAACATCGATAACGAGCACCTATCCGGAATCCTGGGCGAGACGGCCCGCCCGGTGATCGGTGAAGACGGCCACGACATTGTGGAAGGAGAGAGCGCGTTCCGCGGGAGCGTCGAGGACTACCGGGTGGCGAGTGCCCTTGGCACTGACTTCACGCTCCTTGCTTGATTTCGTATGTGGTTCGAGAGAATACGCTTGGCTTGCTTTTGAGATCACATCGCGGGCGCTCATCATACCACTTATCCAACCCCAGGATTTGCGAGAAGGTTCATCGGCCGGGACGAGGTTTGTGCCACCGAGGTGGTTCATTTTTGGTTTTGGGCAAAGCGCGTCCGGCCGACGGTTGAGGAAGCCATGCACAACGAATCGTCGAAATCTCGCTGATCATTGCCGACGTTTCAGGATGTACACTCCCAGACCAGGGGGGTTGCTCATCGACCGGATCCACGCAAAGGCTTTTACTTTTTTCGGGCCCATCGGGGCTAGGTGTAGAGCTCCAGAAGCAAGGATCCTCAGAAGCAGTACGTTGCACTCCGCCCATACCATGTACCAAAGCCTTCGTAGATGTGCACACTCGCAGTACGTGCGGTGGTGGGCAGCGTTTGAGATATGAGGGGCTGGTAGAAGCGAAGAGCACCCCCGCCCCTCCCGCCACCTTCCCCCTTCCCCGTTTTTCCCTCCCCCGGAGTTCTTTCTTCATCGTCGGCCCAAGTTTTGTACGCATATTGTGTGTATTTGAGACGCAACGTGAGGGCCAAGTAGCATATGTCAGTGGATTTATTGAGGGTATACCTGGTACGAAGTATGCCCGAGTGTACACATAGGTGTAGCTTTTTATTCGTTTCGATTGCGTTCGCTTCAAGGTTTTTAAGAGGTTAGTCTCATAGCCACTCGGAGTTTCCGGTTCACGGCGAACGGATGAGCGCTGCATGTGGCAGGAGGCATGACACTCACCGAAGTTGTGGTCGGTGTGCTTTTGCTTGTTCTCTGAAAAGTGCGAACTCACAGTATTTTCGGAGCGGTAACTCGTGTGTGATTGGTGTGCGAAGGCGGTGTCGTTTCCGGTGCTCGTTTGAGTCAACCGCTTGCATGTTCTATTTAACGAAATTAAGATTATCGCGCGTTGTAATGATAGAACAGTATTCTACAGAGAACAAAGCGAATATAGTGTGGTTCGAACTTTGTAGGTTGCGCATCTATGCATTAGGAAAAACAGATGAAACGTTTGTTCTGTAATCGATTGGCTCGCCCTTCAGAGGCGAGCGAAATAGGTGTAAGCACGGCGTGTGCGGTATTATTCTTGTTCATCCCTCTCGTGTGGCGCCACAATATTTTTGTATGCTGCACGATGCAGTCAGACTCGTGCTGCGTTCTTTATAGTTTATCGTGCAGCAGGTAAAGGCTGCCGTGCCAACACGGTAACTCGCCTTCGAAAATCAAAAACTACATTGTAACTCTATTTTATTTTGGAGATCAGAGAGCATAAAATGGCGCATACAGGTTTCGACCTCAGCGTCGATCCCACGAAGCATCGCGCCCCCCCCCGGCTAAGAGGGGGCGATGCTTGTACGTAGAGTTATCGCTGTGAACAACGTGGCCTGCCGTCGGGCCATCGAAAGAAGACACGAGGCGCTTGAGCCCGGAGACATCCTTGTATCACGCGCCTCGGGCACACATTGCGTTTGACGCATCGCTGTATCACGGACATGCCACACACGGCGGGCCACCCACTCGACCCGGTACTACATCGAGGGGTACGTTATTCACAACAATCCCTCGCCACCCTCACGCAAACTCCATATCGCCGAGTGACGCGCTATACGTAGAGGTAGCACGTTTCCGCTCATTGCTTTTCTGAATAACGGGGCTCCTTATCCCAAAATCGTAGGGATGCCGATCTTGTTCCGAAAAATGACGCAGTAAAATACCATCTCCATGGGACTGCTCACGGGGATGCCACTTGGTCCTTGCTGAATTGAGTGCTCGGTTGAGGTCTGGAGCTCCTCAAGTGAGGAACCTCAGAAACGTTTCGGTGAACCTCTATCGTAGAACGCCTCGAATACCTGTCTGACTATGTCGTTATCGAGTATTGCGTTTTACGTTTAGCTCAAAAGCAGGTCTTGTGTCATGCCCACTGTGATATATAGAGCTATCGCCGAGCGAGCACCCTCAAAAGAATGCACTCGTTCTTCCAGCCAGCACGTGGCCAGACAATAGAGCCCGTACTTTCCCCCCCTTTCCATCCCCCTCATACAGCTTCGTACATGCACACATTGTCGAGTCACTTGCACGGCGGGACGCGCTGCTGTAGGGGTGCTGCTGATCGTTTCTTGTGCGCTCTTTCCCCGCCGAGCGTTCTTTGTCCTCCATCCGAAGGCCGACTCCGGGGAAACAGTGACGATTCCACCCGACGAGCGCTTCCGCGGCCTAGACATATCGCCAACGGAGGCGTTCTGCGATAGGGCTATTATTGGCAAAGGGGTTAGGTCAAACTGTGTCACCGGGACTGACCTGGCTCCTTATCCCCATACCCGTTTTGGAATACCAAAAGCGATTTACGGAACGTTTCGTGATATACTCATCAACCCATTTAGGACTGCATTGTCGTTGTGAGGACAAACCAGTGAGAGCATGACTAGTTTGTTCCTGTAACGGCTCTACAGTTTTTCCGACCGGTTTGCTAAAACAACGGGACTGCAGTTCTGACAGGGTCAATAGGCTTTGGGATTTTTCATTGGGTTGTTGCACTTTCCGTTTTTCTCAGAATCAGTGTTTGGGTGTCACTGGGTTATGCAGTAGAGTTCCTTAAGATGAAGTGAGCAACTTAAACAGAAAATCGTAGGGTTACCTATTTCGTCCATTGCCGGAAAGTACGCTGATTCCGCCACGGGGTGCGCGGTCCTTTTTTCAGCGTTCGTTTTCTCTGAACAACGGTGGGGTGCTAGGAGAAAAGACGAATCGGACCCTTTCCCTCTCTCTCTCTCTCTCTCTCTCTCTCTCTCTCTCTCTCTCTCTCTCTCTCTCTCTCTCTCTCTCTCTCTCTCTCTCTCTCTCTCTCTCTCTCTCTCTCTCTCTCTCTCTCTCTCTCTCTCTCTCTCTCTCTCTCTCTCTCTCTCTCTCTCTCTCTCTCTCTCTCTCTCTCTCTCTCGTATTACTACATCGAGATACTAATTACAGCTGGAATGCCGTCGTGCTGCACTATGCCATAAACACCCTCGAACAAGACACAAATAATTCGAGATACGGAGGTCGCGAATGAATGCGAGGCTTGCCGATGTAGTCCTGTGCAGTTCTTTGTATATTTCCTTTACGACAAATAATCGAACTGCGGGGCTACAAACCATGTGCTCCACTCAGAACGGTGGTCAACTAAGGCAAGCCAGCACCGCAAGACTCCCGCCCGAGATGACAAGGGTATCGAAAACATTGCTGCCCTCGATTATGGCTGGCTTGTTTCCATAGAGCACACCTCAGAACAAAGCAGCGCAGACGCGCTTAGAGTAGTGTTCGGCTTCCACGATACCACATAGACAGGCACCTGACACGAACAACTGGACTTCTCTCGGTTGTCGCTGGCAGACTTGGATGTCTCATATCAAATATTGACGCTCGCTACATAGGAGTAGCGTCAGGGCTGTGAGTCGTGACGACTTAAGCCGCCGACTGGTTATCCGTCGGACTGTTAGCCAGCCGTGACAGGGAGGTGCCGACTTTCCGACTTCCTGGGTTTCTGGTTGGAAGGCGCTTTTTACAAAGGATACGGCTTTTCAACGTTATTAGCTGCGGGCGGCGTACACCGTCATCCCCTGTGACACTGCAGCGCGCGACGAGATATTCACACGCACACAAATGCACACCTCGTGGAACAACCCATCTCTCTGCATGGTGCCGACGGCGTTAGCCCTGGCGCGCCCGATGCCAATGCTAGACGTGTGGCGCTGCCGGGCCATGGAGCTCCCGTACCTCGCACGGGTTTCCCGCCGCGCCCTTGCTATCCCCGCGACGCAGGTTCAGTCTGAGCGCATGTCTGTGACATCAGGGCAAACTGTGAACAACAGGCGTGTCTCAATTTACCCGGACAACGTTGATTTACTCGTATTTCTCCGGTGCAACTGGTTGGCTGCAGAGCAATGACAGCGTTTGCTAGGACTGCCTCGTTTGACGCTTGGCGGTTCTTCCTGCAGCGCGTTGGGGTTCCCGTGAACTCGCTCAGTATTGCTCTACTGAATGCTGGCGTTATATTCGATTGAGGAATGGACAAGGAGCGTAGGGTAACAAAGTACATCAAGCTGTTATCCGACGGAACGTCAGAATCTGCGCCGTAGTACTGGTCCGGGGCCATCGACCATGTTCTTCGTTAATTTTTGCACCGGAGCGTTCTTAGTGTTTGACGGAAACTGCGTAATGGGTAGTTATGAGTGATATTCATAGGTGGTTTCAAGACTTGCCATCGTCCGCGACGCGCACGTTTCGCATTTGCAAACCAACCACACCACGGAGGGATCCAACCACGTCTTCTTCTGGTCTTACTCGATGAACCGCTGCCGCCGTGTAACTGTTGGAGACGTTACGTAGCTTGATCGTGAGCTCGCTGGGGTCATGAGCTCGCTGGTTTGCTCGTACCCCCATCAGGCGATATTGAGATTGAACCAAGTGCTGTCACGGCCATCGGGGTGAATAACTGTGCTTTTGATAGGTCTCCTTTTGGTACTATTGTTGCGTAAACTGAAGCCGTGTTTTTTGTGTGTCGAAACTTGCGTGAATCGAGGCCATATGTTTTGCGCTTTATTGTGTAAAATGAAGCCCCCGGCGGCGCTTTGAGCGGGTCCTCCTGAGTCGTCTCCAGCGGGCCCTCCGCGGCCTCGCTAAACAGCCGACATCCCGGCTAAAGTCTCAGATAGTTGGCTTCGCCGACTAGCGACAAATTGCTGACGATGAAATCCTCACGACTCGCAGCCCTAGGTAGCCTTGTTTGGCCAAACATTCAGGTTCCGGAGCCAAAGCGGTTATCATCGTTGCTTGAAACAGTATATGTACATTCGTCAAGTATCTACGGTAGCAGTACGGGGAGCCGAGCCCTGGCTTTGTTCATGAATTTGACACTTTCAGTTATTCTACAGGTCAGGTTGTTGGGTGGGGTGGGTAAGGCAGCAGAGGGCCACTCGAGTGCTGCGGAAGAAGCCTCAGATATATCCCCGGCGCACGCCTATACCGTACATTGGTGCGATGCTTCTATGTATGCATCCCAGACGATAGAGGCACGAGCCACCTTTATGTAGGCGTTTTTCCCCCCCCTCTTAATACCCGTAACACGAATCCTCAACCGAGGGACCATCTAACGCCAATCTGTACTTGAGCATGAGGAATACTTGTGTTGAATATTGATATATACAATTTTCTTGTTTTGAAGAGTCAGTTTCGGTATCGTTTAGTACCTGTAAGGTCAGCAGCGTATAGATCGTGGTCGTATCGACGTTTCTGTTTTCGTAATATGTGAAGTCAGTATCGGGGCGTGGTTGGCGAGCTCCCCAAGCGAGGGACGATAACATAGAAATACCGGTGCACCCCTACTGCAAGATGCCTCGCAATACACACATGAACCCCACGTCAACACAACTCGTAAGGGAGGGTTGCGCCACTCTGAACGGAAATATAACGACCGATTAGTATTCAAATTAATGTGTAAACGATCCTCAAATTTACGCCCAGCGTGGCATATATACCAATATATGGCACGTATATATACATCAGCTGAAATTTCTTAGGCTCGCGTTTTTTGTGGAGCCGACAACCGCCGTGGAAAAGCGTGGAAGCCTTAAGGTCGACACAAGATCATGCTGGCTAGGCACATCCCACCAAAGCACCTTTGAAAAGTGCTCATCGGTTACCCAAAGATGTATTGGGCAGCGCTCCGCGGGTTCGGAGCTCTCGGTCACGAGTGACAAACCTCTAGGGAAACCCGCAGTCCCAATATCGGCCGTAACACGGTGCTCGGTAGGGCGCTAAATTGGCTCGGAACACACTCATTGTTTTTGGACTATACCATGTACACGAAACACATGTCGAGTTTCCCATCAGACTGGTAATATCGAATGGGGACCCCCTTAAGCGTCAAACATTTTGTCATCGAACCTCGAAATGATTCTGACTTGCTTTTTGCCAGCAGTTGTTTTCCACGTTTCAAGCGTGAAAATGAAGCCGGGGAGAGACGAGAAGGTGAGCTAGCCACCGTGTAACGAGATTTTTTCGCTTGTGTGTGATGCATTCAAAGTTCGACAGGTTCTGACAACATGTTGCTTAGAATCTGTCCGTTGCCCGGGGTTCTTAAAGTTGTATGGATGCGACTCGTTGATTTATACGGAGATTCCTACGGTACCTCGCTGCGCGAGAGGGAACCTCTTTCTATAAGAATATTATTTTGCTCGTGCTTCTTACGCTCTCTCCGGGGGCACAAGACCACACGCATGCATCTAAAACGCATCTCCCAGCGATGCACGCGGACGACAGCACAACACGGTAGGAGCCACGTCGTCAATGGTCCCAACACTATCCATACGGACTACTGCGACAAGAAGTACCGTTAGCGCAGTGCTCAAAATTACAGCACGTATGTATGTCGATCCATACGTGTGTTGACACGTCCCCCTTCCAGGTACACTGCCACGCACAGACAGCCAACACCCCTCCCGCGTGCACATTACCGACCACCGTACCACACGGGAGGTAAGATACCGCCCCCCCCCGCCGTCCGAGGCAAACTTCCAAGCCTGAAGTTTTCAACAACAGGGAGGCCGAAAGCACCTAGCGATGCGTCTATGAAACGATACCCCTTGGGTTAATTCCAGAACCGCAATGTTCGCTGTGCATCCCGCCCGTAGGTCTGACGAAATTCGACCCCGAAATTCCTCCCACAGGCGGGCGGGATACCGTCCGTGTTGTAATGTACCAGGTAGTGCATAATACAAGGGTAGCAAACGGGAGATGAACTCCAAAGCGCCGAGCATTGAAATGAAAGCACAATTCATAGGAATACGGTACGCTGCCTAAAGGCTACTCCACGCAGAGCCACCACTGATAAGTCGGTCTCATACCACTCTGGGAGTGAAGTAGAAATGACCGCCTAAACAATCATTGTGACGACTGAGGTGTCCTTGTGTTTACGCCCAGAAGTGGCGCATTGTTTGTCCTGCCGCAAAGGCGATGCCCCGCGAGCGATCAGAGCACCACGGTAACGTGGACGCTACCCCCACCAAAAACACATGGCGCGAAAGAAACAGGGCCGGCGTATTCGAAACGCAAACCGCAAGGTGGACACAAATAAAAATGCTACAACTACTCACACACATGTGGAACCCTTCGCAGGAAAAAAAAGGTAAAAAGGAGAACAAACAATCCCCACGAAACGATTGTTCAACTACTTACGGAAACATGAAAGCGCACAGCCCGGGCATGGATAGCGGGGAGAAGCCGGGCGACGACCAAGTGAAACACATCCGCCCAGGGCAAGTGACCACCTAAAGAGGGCGCTGTTCCATCATGATTGCCATATCAGCGCGGTCGGCTTATCCTGCCCTAGAACACCCGCAACCAAAACAAATGTGCTACGTGTACAGTAGTAACAAGACCATACGTCCAACTAAACGATACAGGTAGTCTTAATTTAAAATTACACGAGGAGACCATGACACCTGAAAATATTCCGCTGCGTACCACCTCGACCGCTCGTGGCTGAACAAAGCTCTCGTGAATCTGGGGTGGTAATAGCGGTAAGTAAGATAAGCGCGCTTACAATATTTCTCCCAAGGAATATTCACAGCTAATTTTATGAAATCACTAGACGCAATCAAGCAAGGAGCGTGAAGTCAGTGCCAAGGGCACTCGCCACCCGGTAGTCCTCGACGCTCCCGCGGAACGCGCTCTCTCCTTCCACAATTTCGTGGCCGTCTTCACCGATCACCGGGCGGGCCGTCTCGCCCAGGATTCCGGATAGGTGCTCGTTATCGATGTTCAGGCCGTCCAGTCCGACATCCATCTGCCAGAACTCCAGGTCGGGCAGGATGCGGCCGTCCCAGTTGAGCTCGCCGTAGGCCTGGTAACCGAAGCCGGCGTTCAGGCGGACGTCGACCGTGGGGGTCATGATCTTGAGGATGGCGTGGATGGACTGCACCTCGGACAGGCCGTGTTCGGCGATGTACTTGGCGCACCAGCCGGGGGCGGCCATCTGGTCGAAGCTGAGGATCCAGTCCTCGAAGCTTCTGCTAGATGTCTCAGCCTTAAGCTCGCGCCTGCCCTGCTGCATCTCCGCGTACATGCGGGCCCAGATCTTGTCGCCGCCGAACTGTCTGCATTCCACCGGCAAGTTCGACGAGGACACGTCGATGCCTCCCGCCGCGTGCGCGTCTCTAGCGGGGTGGAGGAGGTGGTTAGCCTCCTGTCCGTTCACGATAGCGCGCAGGCCTCCGTCGGCGAGGCAAACCGATTCTCCGATTGGGCAGCCGTCCGTGACGGTAGTGTAAGGGTCTTTCACCTCCACCACGAGGGAGTTACCCTCCGAAAGGATGCTCACGCCCGTGACCAGCTGGCGGTTGGGGAACTCCGCGGGAAGGGGCGCCGTGAGCCGGACGTTGACGTGGAAGTCGGCGTCCTGGTCCTTGACGAGGCAGTACCAGCCACCGTCGACACCGGACCAGTCGATGTGCTGGCCGCGGAGGCCTTGCATGTGGGGCTCGCCGCACAAGCTGCTTCCATCCGGGCACACTGGGGGTCAGAGGGTTGGGTGGGGTGGGTAACGAGGACAAACTCGGTGAGAGGGGGTTTGGCAAGGGAAGACCGGGAACTGGTGTAGGGAATCCAAGCCGTGTACAGGGCATGATTTGTCTTCGAGCAAATAATATAACAGTGCTTGATAGACAGCGAAAGCTAAGTTTGACCTCAACCAGAAATCTCGATATACTCTGCGGAAGGTATAGCCGTGATACAGACGTAGTGAAGAGATAGCATGTTAACTGCCATGAAAAAAAACATGGAATATTTTTTACTCTCGGTTTTAACGCTGAACTTAATCCTAAACCTAGCCCCGGTGGTTTTTGGTAGGGGTCTCTCTATATCGCCGGTGTGATGGTGATGCCTTTCGCCCGATGCATGGACGGTGCCCGAAATAATACCGTGAGACGTCGTGGTACAAATGGAATTACCGATTAGGCTAGCCTGGCAGTGTACTGAATAACAGGCAGGGCTGTGAGTCTTTCACGGTAGGGCTTCAAGCCTATCGCGGCTACTGTAGTTCTCAGTTCGGTTGGAGCAATGCCGCGATAGGCGTGGTGACGTAATTAATTTCTGAGCTCTCCTCGTGAGAATAGCTCAACATCTCACCAGGATCATGACTTCGTCGAAACATTTTTCATCGCCCCACCATCATCGATATGCCCTCTCAGTCCTAAAGCACATAAATGCTACTGCAGTATAAGAGGCACAACCCTAAACCTTTCACGAAACGTCGAGCCGAACAGTGCAACCCCGACCGCGAGATGAGTCGGCGAGGTCAGACAACTATCCGGGAAACATGCGTGCGACAGGATGAAACACCCTCTCGGGCGAAATTTCTTGACTCTTTTTTTTTCTGGACGACGGCGACGAGTTGAAAACACCGAACGATACCTTGCCGGAAAGATGTCGACGAGATACGTCTAAATATATCACCGTTCTCGCTGCGTGTGCATGTCCTTGTTATGGATAAAGCCTGGTTTGAAACTCGCCCCAGGTGGTGGAGTTCATTCTCGCGAGTCACCAGGTAGACGGCAACAGTTTTAGTGTGTTTCAAAAACACACACACATTCCGAGCCACAAAGGCACCAGTCAAATGAAGACACCCGGGGGGGGTAAAACAACATGCCGTCTGCGACTACGATTACGAGTTGTGCTCATTGAGTAGATCAACAAAAAGAGCTGCAACAACAGTCGGCCATGGCTGGCTAGTCAAGTCACAGCTCCATCAAACGGCAGCATTCAGGTGGAATTCATCAACTTTTACGCCAGCGGTTTGGTTACTCACCTAGAGGGTCTTCAGGGGAGCGCGCCCGGGTCCGAGTGGAGGCGTACATGGAAAGCGGGGAGCGGGGAGAGAAGGTTGGAAGGTATTTCGGTGAGCTGAGAACAAAGTTTGATTGGCGCACTGGACAGGGCATCTTGAGATCTATATCACCGCATTTAAGTGGTGACTTATTATCTTCTGAGGTTCTCACATGACGGGCTCAACATCTCCTTCGCAACATGACTTCGCCAAAGTTTGTTCGCGCCAGCCCAATCAACGTTTCGGCGAGCTACCACTATGATAAAGCATCAGTTGATGAAAAAATTGCAACCACTGCACCATGGGATGAGTCTGGATGGTTCAGGGGGAAGATCTAGCCCTGATCGTGTACCTGGAATCCTGCAAGACCTAACATATAGCAGTAGATCGTGTTGGGCCCGTGCGATATATTTGATTCAGCTCTTCGGTCAAATGTGCCGGATGGGTCTGCAGGATTCGGCTATTTGTACAACATTCCACCAACGGGAGCATTGGTAGGAACTACTGCCGTCGATTATCCAGGTAGAGGTGATCTGCCGGGCGTGCGCTTTTTTATCGTGCAACGAGCGTTCATCACAAAAAAGACAGCGCTCGTGCCACCGGCTCCTCGCACAAGGTTGCCTTAATGCTAAGGGTGGCACTGGGAAAAACGTGTCGAAGATGCAACCGCACGTTGGGTATAACACGCAGTAGTGTATCTTGAAATCATGAATCATATGGTTCCCGTGTTCGGTTGGTTGGTATATTGAGAGGCGGCGTAGCTGTCAGCCGTACTCTGTAAGCGACGTGGCTGTGACAAGCACGACCCACATGTCACGCTCAAGATTTCATGGCTACTTGCGGAGACGGAGCACAATGTAAGCACGAAAGCACTCGAGTTGTTGACTGAGTTGACAACGTCTCCTCCAGTCTCGGTATTAGCTTTTCGCTGAATAAGGGCCAAACCGACCAGTGCAACTACCGAACAGTGTCAATACCGACCAATTACGGCCGGTGCACAGCGACCAGCATACCAATACCGGCCAGTTTCATCACCGACCAAGATGGCGATACCGACCGGTATTCGCACCTACCGGTGACCCACTTGCACACCATGAGTTTGAGAGCCTGACGAACCAGGGCAGCAAACTACAGCAATCAACTACCACTCCGCGCACAATACGTGAACACACATACCAGCAGTATGTGGACGTCTAAAATTAAAACACCAAAATCGGCGCGAAGGGACACACAGCATCGGACTCACTGCAGCAGTTGTCCCCATGGTTGTCCATCCCGCAGCGGCCTCTCACCGTTTGCCGGGAGGCAGAGTAGTTACACCCCTGCAAGGCAGCAGACCATATGTGAACACGCACAATTTCGGCGAACGAATCGTGTGGAGTTGTTATAAGGGTCGGTGAATGTATATATGCTTACTGTGCTGATGATGGTGATTCGAGGTACTACAGATCCTGCATGTAGTCTACAGTAGCAGTAGTGTGAAGGCCCCTTGTTCGAAAGTAGGAGGCGGTATGCCCTAGTCAACCATCTCTTTGTTTTCTTGTTCCAAGAAAAGCCCATGGGTGACCAGCGTTTGAAGCTCATTGCACATGGTCGGAGGACTAGACACAATAAAATTTTGGAGAGGAATACGATCATATACCAACCTATCCATCAACAACGATGCAACACTATGGTAGAAAGCCTGCGATTACGAACAATTGTTTTCCCCCCTCACTGGATATGCGATGTTGACCACCTCCCACGTCTGATAACTGGGAGAAAAAACGGACACCGCTACGTACCTGGATGTAAGCACCGTTTGTACATTGAGATTCGATCAGAACGGTCATCAGGGACGGAATGATGCATGAATAGTTATATATTTACATTCAGTGCAGTGCTCTGAAAGGAGAGCACGCACGCCGAAAGCCTTCATTTTCACTTCGTCCACTCTCGGAACGAAACTGCTTCAACCCTCACTCCCCCCCCTCCCTAGTTTCAGAGCGGTCCACACTCATTCGTTGGATTCCCCATGGGGCTTCATGGGGTCCGACCGGGGGAGTCCCATAAGAAACACGCTGATCACATCGGGACCCTCCTCTACTGGCCCCATCGGAGCGTACTACTACTGCGGAGCGCCGTAGCATTTAGCACCCATCCTAAACACGAAAAATTCATGTATTCAATTATTGCTACCAAACACGTTTGGTCCTGGTTGCTACCAATTTGTCCCTAGAGATAAATATTATGTTCTATCTATTGTCAGCATAGTAAAGACAATTATATTCGGGTACAGAGTGGTACGTTCCCGGGTAACAGTACAGCGTTGGAGGCGTTCCATCGATACTGCGTTTTCGAGACGGCACGGAATCCGTCTTGGTAGGGGCTGCGCCTGCTATGCACACGCAGTCTTCAGATATGCCTACGAAAAGCACGGCAGGCAAGCAGTAAGCAGTTCCCTCAAAAAAGGAAAAAAGAGCGCAGCACAGGTTGGCCGGGACCCTCCGCCCCCTCACGTCACACAACGCGGGAGCAACACCCATTTCGTAGAGGCCTTTTTCAACGAAGCTAGCACAACCTTAAGAGTACCGGACTGAGAGGTTGACGCCACTTTGTGGGGGTTGCTACTGTACGTTGTTCCAGGTATCAACCCAGGGATTTATTTGCCTGCGCCTACATTGTGCAGCGGGTGAGGGGGGGGGCGTGGTTCCGACCACCTGCGAAACTGTAAGTATCGCCCGAGTTTCCCCAGACGCATCGTCAAAACGACACCCTAGAAATACGACGGCACCGAGTCGATGCACCGCAACAACGACAATTTGCCGCTGCTACTACTATTAACCGCCCAGCTCACAGGTCATAGACATATTTCACAGATAGGGAGATTACAACACTCCCGACAGGCTCTCGAAGAAAGCAGAGGACATGCTAAAAACACCAAGCGCATGATTCCCAGGAGCCGGCCTCAACCGCGGTACGAAAATAACATAGGTGCATTCGACAGCACTCAGTCAGTGGGAACACGCGAACACCAAGCATTGCTGCTACTGCTGCTAAATGCTACGCATCCACAACTCACAGCTCCCGAACGCATTCCCCTGCACGCTATCCTCTGCTTTTGCTTCAGGCTAGTTCCGGCCGCTTGCTGCGGAAGAGACAAGGCCAGGAGTCCGACCCCCACCATCCCGGAAGTCCAAACCATGATTTCTGTAGACTAAACTGCACGGCGCGAAGGGAAGAGACGACGAGTTGCGCGAACGGAGGTAGTATGAAGTCAGCGTGCCGGTAGCAGTGGTGGTGGTGGAGGGGGTGGGGGTAAGCAAAACCGGACGCACTAACCCGACTCATCGTACGGCAGAGGCTGCACTTTTTTCCTTCTGAAGCCGAAATTTCTGACAGGTTAACCCATTCAGGACCCCAGTCTCGTTTTGGGGACAAACTACTTATAATTAGAGTAAATTGTCCCCACATATGGGAGTGCGGTGCTAAAGGGGTTAAGCTCCGTAAGCCAGTAACGGCCGGTCACTGTCTATGATACTTTAGCTTCTCCATAGTATCCATGCTTCACAGGTGCGTAAAGCATTTAAAATTTTGGTAGGATTGCGTGAACAACACCTACTTCTCCGATGGAACTATTTCTGGTGGAGCATTCAACTTCTCGCGGGAGGAGCTCCGAAAGTAAGGCTCGAACGCTGACGTAGGGTTGCTGGATGAATACGATGTCAAAAATAAAGAGCAACCGCGATACACAAATATCGTGCTGTAGGTGCATCTGACAGTTCGCTGAGTGGACACACGCCAACACCGGTCATTGGCGGTGGTGGTGGTGCTGCTGCTGCTGCTGCTGCTGCCGCTGCTGCTGCTGCTGCTGGTAGATGATGCCAGTTCACAGCTCACAGCTCCCGAGGGGGGGGTGGGGGGGCACCTAATGTTTCTAAAGCTTTTATTAATAGCGAGAGGAGATCTATACCTCACCGAACAAGCCTGAGATATTTATAGCAATGTCACGGTAAGGCAATAGAGAAGCTACTGCTGCAGCTCCCTTTCTCTCCCGAATAACCATGGCCTTGTTCACGCAAATTCTATGGGCTATATGGTATTACAAATATTCCAGGTATAATAAACCTTTGTGGTACAATTTTCATACTCTTACGGGGGACCATAGTTAATAAGACCAAATATTGCGAGTAAAAAATGTTAAATATATAGGTTCTCATGTCTACCATAGGTCCTATTAACAATGGTCCCCCGAAATAAGAGATAAATAGTTGCTGACTCGAGGGTGCTCAACCGGTCAGAAAATGCTGCCTGGTATCAGTATTTCTATTGCTATCATTATAATTGTTCTCAATATAGTTCGTATTATTGCTCTGAATATAAATAGTAATCTTAATGATTTTGATAACATTATTGTTATTCCATTTCACCATCCGACTATATGCAGCACTACTTTCTATTCCGATCACCGTTCACATGTAAAAAAGGGAACTATATATATCGATCACTTAAAACACGGAAAGCGCAATCAACCAACCAAAAGATTGTTTCTCCCGCCCCCTCTCTTGGTGGCAGTTGCTTCAGAATATTCACTCGTTTCGCTAGAGAGCGCACCGACGGCGCGCGGAAATGGCGATGCTTCTTTTTTTTACGTGCAGAAGGTCAGAGGATGGCGTTCATCACACGCTACCGCTGCCATCGAACCGCAAGAGACTACTACTCGCACGAACAAAAGGAGCCAATAGCTTCACTCGACGGAGCTAGCCAGCCAGAGGCCCAGGTGTAAACGACGAACATATATCAGCGCAAAAACCCAACGGACCCCTTTTCGGTTGAGGAAAGTCCCATCAGGCAAAAAAAGCAATTTTGAAGCGTGCCACGATGCGGGTGTGGAGCACTTTTTAGTGCGAAAATATGTCACTGGGACTGACCGGGTTCCTTGACCCCTTTCAGAAATGCCGTCCCGTTTTGGGGACAACCCACTCAAATTTAAAGTAGCTCGTCCCTGAAACGGAACAGCAGCCCCTAAAGGGTTCACTCAATGCCACAGGAATAACAATGTGAATCCCCCTCTCGGCGTAACTACTGTATGAATATGAAGACCAAAATGGGATACGGTATAAGGCACGAAGCGGCCCTTATATTTTGCGTCCAGAGTGGGATACGGTATAAGGCACCACACCCCGTGAGGCATGCCCTATCGTATATAGCGCGTGCCTTCCCGATTTTTCGACCTAGTAACAGGCTTCTCTGGAGTGAGTGGTGTGGTGATCGGATTGCACTCGTACTTACTCTTTTTTTTTTGAAACAAAATGAATGGGTTGTTGGGTGAGGTGTGTGGAGCTCCTCTGCGGTGAGATGACCCTCGGAGGCAATAATAGCACCCCGTCCAATGCAAGGCCAAACGCGCGTCTATTTGTATCCCTGTCTCGTCGTAGAGCGCATCTGCCTGCGCCCTTTTACCGCTGAGACGCGTCCTGTGCACACGAACCTCTACCGGGGTGGGTGTAAATGTTTGAGCCAAAAACTTGCCCGACCGGCGGAGGGGGGAGGGCTCCACAAGGTAGTCCGAGTAAGGTGTTGCCCCGATATATATATGGCGGTCAAAACCGCTTTTCACGACTGACTGGAGAATGGCACTCGTAACCTGTAATGAACTAGGCGGCTTTTCCCAGCAATAAGACGGTTATGTCGCTCTGCCACGCCACCGCCTTGCTTGGGGGACCCCTTACTGTGTCTGTGCTCCTTGTCGCTGGAATGGCACCCGTCTATTTTCGTTGCATGTAGCGTGTTGTTCGTTATGCACCTATCTAAACCTGTGGGCGATGGCATAGCTCGTCGGGCTACAACCCTTTTTATTGTTTTCAGAGTCAGTGTTACGGTTTACATAACACCGCGCATACAAATGTGGACGCTGTTGCTTCGTTGTGTCTGCTTACTATATGCCAGGTACCAGGTACCTGGTAGAACGGATGGGCGGGGAACTTAATAGTAGATGAGCGCGCATATTTCGCGATAGAGTTGTCTTCTTTAGATGGTGGGGGGTGGGACTCAGAAACTGATCTGGAGAACAACTCTCTGCACTAGCAGGCGTCTCTGACCTTGCGCAAAGAGAGTTCAGGGGATTGAATTTTTACGACAAGGGCCGTGGCACCCATATATATAGCAGTCGTGTCCATACCACAGAGAACTGTAAAAAGAAAAACTTTCGGGAGCGCCTTTGTAGACCTATGCCCTTCTTGTGTGTATGCACACGCGTTGAAGCTCGTTTTTAAGAATGCATACAGCCGACATCGCGCGTATAAACGTGTGCGGTGTTGCTCTGTTGTGTCTGTTTATTGTATACCAGGTACCTGGTAGAACGGATGGGCGGAATACTTGGTGTGAGCGCGCATATCGGCGATGTACCGTAGTTCTATTTTTATTCGTTTCCGTTGCAGTGACGTGGTGGCGGTGGTGATGCTTCTTGATGATAGGCGATCTCGCTCGTTTTTTGGCACTGCCAACAACACCATCGGCACTCAACGGAAGGCGGCCTAACGATATGGCCGCCCTTAACGGAGGCAATACAACGGCCGTATCGAGGGTGAACGAGAGGTTGGACACATATATACACCAGGTATTGCGTAACGTAAATCTAAATATATATCCACCTCAACATTAAGTATCGACAACACTAAAACATCGTCGGCGGGGTCAAATTGCGCGAATCGGCGAGCTCTTTCCCCTTTTTTTAGCACTGCAGAACACATTATGTGCATACCGCATTTCGTATCAAGCAGGATATATAAAAATATACCGGTACCCGGTATGTACATACGTATATAGGTTTTGCTGAAACGTGCGGGTGCAGCAATTATTAGTAATAAAGGGGTTAATACTGTCGTCAAAACCGGTCTTAGTTTGTGTTGCTCTGTGACGTTCAAGAGAAAGCCGCAGCTTGCAGGGGGAGAGGCCTATTCCTACTCGGGGGCACCGGCACCGCGACATGCAAATCGCGTCGTTCGCAATACATTACTTGTCGAAACTCTGGAACCACACGCGGGCCACACCACACCAACATTTCTGTCATCCTGTCGGAAATCATGCGTCATCGGTGTGCTAAAAACCGGCTGTTTTTCTAGCAATCACGATAACACATAAAACGTGTATTGTAAATATGCGTACGACGGACATCGCGAAACGACTCCTATTCGAGTGCATCGAAGTTTTCTGCGAGAGGGGCGCACGCTATTACGGGGGGGGGGGGGGGCGATAGTTAATAGGATCAAATATTGTTAGTGAAAATGTTCAAATATATAGGTTTTCATGTGTGCCATAGGTCCTATTAACTATGGTCCCCCGTAATAGGTGTTCACTACGGTCCTCCGTAATAGGTGTCCACGAGGAACCAATAACCTGACCGCGCACAGACTGAGTACTACTCACGCCCAGGCTGGCAAATGTGCTTATAGTGCCTGAATATTCACTGTATTACGTAGTTACATACCAGTAGTAGGGAACTGTCAGTCTACTGAGATAAATGTACAGACAGGTAGGGGTGACAGGCAGCGTGCTGCGGGGGGGAGGGGGGGGGGGGGTAAGCGCACTCATCTGTTGCTTGCCTTTAGTAATTGGCCACTCACCACGTATCCTTTTCTTTTGAGCCGGAGAACGAGTGTGGGGAGGGGGGGGGGGCGAAGAGCTTACTTTTACGTGGAAATAAAAAAAATGTTCTGTGTACTGTGTACGCAAAAGAACCAGGCGCGGTCACGCGACCCGTGGTTTCGTGGATTTTTACTCCTGCCATTCCCGAGAGCGGATCCTCTACGAAAGCCCCATATTTTTAAACGCAACACTCCCCCCCTCCCCCCCCACCCCCCCCCCCCCTCCCGCCCCCGGTCAAGGAAACAGAGCCCGAGATTCGTGCGACTATATATAGCTGTCCCCGTAGCTGTTCCTTGAGGTGAAGGATGTCTCCATTGACTGCCTCTCGCTTCGTGCGGGGACATACATTCCTATGTGTCTCCCTGCCTTGTTCGTGTTGCATCAAGAACGACGCAACAATCGGTCACTCCCATGTCATACCGGTCGTTACGCCCGTCAGAACACCAAACCTACGAAAGAGTTAGAGAAAAAAAATATGCACCGCTCGAGTCGGGGTGGCAGTGAAGAACCCGGTATGTAGCCCCAATATTTTGCTCGTCGCATTTTTTGTGGTATACCTGGTACCCGGTGCGAAGGTGTAATGCGTACAGCAGTATCTAGAGTACGACTGTCCACCTCCTGACACGTCATAACTACATATTCCAGATAAAGTATAACCGCTGTCCTTCGAAAACACGAGTTCCTATGTTTTCTTTACTTCCCACATACATGTGGGAAAAATGATATGCATCCACGGCGCCCGCGAGTTATATTCACAACAACAAAATGCTCTTGTATTCGCGAAAACACCAAACGGTTGGATGCTGACGTTGGGTCCACCGATCGATCCAGTTATGCACGTGCATACCTGGGTAAGATCGAGACTGCTGCGTGCTGCTGCGCTGTAGGCGTCGACCCTGGTAGCTCCAGCCGTAAGGAGACCGAGAGAGTGTACGAAGGCTGTCGGTGCTTCCCTCTCAAGAGTATAGGGAGGGTGTGATTAGCGATGGGGTGGCGAAAAGGAGAGTGCGCCTTGTTGTGCCAAAAAAGGAGGATGGGAGATGATATGGAATGGTGCAGCAGGGGGGGGTGGTGGTGGTGTAGATGGAATGCCGCTCAGAGCGGAGGAAGAGGAGGAAGAGGAGGTGAGAGGGCGTACGTACATGTTCCAACGTAGGCGCTTTCGGGCTGAGCGAGTATGTTCCGAGGTCGCGATCGACGCGTTAAAGATACAGGCTGCTAGTTTAACCGTTCCGTTGGAGATTTCTGTCCGCTTGTATTTCAATGGTGTCAACCTGAACTTTATACCACCGCCACCGCCGCCACCGCCGCCGCCGCGCGCCAGATATTTGTGAGAACCCACAGGGAGATCTAAGATCTCTAGTGTAGTAGGCATCGGTGCTGAGAATCAGTATACATCGTCTAAAAGAGGCGTCTTCAGTCCTCCGTTGTTGAAACGCCCGATCGATGTCGACCAACATCTATCTGCCACAGAGTATATAGATAGAGTGGAGTAAGAATGCCAGATATTGATTGCACCAAGCATTCTACCAACAACACAGGTAGGTGTGAAAGCAGACGTTCTATGAAGCATGTTATGTGCGATTTTCAGTCATCGCACAAAAAGTGCATCGAGACTTGGGCAACAGCACGAACCCCGAGCACCCGCGGCCTGGGCTGGACCTGCGCTGACCCTATACCACCGCAACACCTACATCATCAGCCTCATCTTTTTGGCATGCCACAATAGGTGTATATACTGTAGGTAGGTAGCGATTCCGTTCCTTTCAAGCCTGCACTACTTCTTTGGAGACAACTCTGGAAACCTGCAGACTCCACACAACGCGCGATCGAGTTATCACACCAAGCTTGCAAATACGAGTAGTGTTGAGTGGTGATTAAGTTTTCGATCTCGCGGCTTCGTTTTTCTTATGCTCTTCATATATATTGCACGAAGTCCATATTTTTTCGGACTCGATACCATTCCTATAAAATTATATACGAAGCCAGCCGTAGCAGAACGGCAGCAGCAGTTAGTTGCCGGCGGGTAACGCCTCTCCAAGAAGAGGGCAAAGCTGTTTTTTTTTGGAACGATCTGCTTGGAATTAAGATCAGATTTGTGCTCCTGTGGGGCGCAGTGTAGAACAAAAAAGAGGCGAACTGCAAGTTTTCATCGTTATATACATACTGGTAGATCTCTTATTATTATGTCAAACCTATCTAATAAGAACTTGTACGTACTCTTAGTACGTGCTGCGATTGAGTTTGCTGTCTCACAATGAAACGTGCATGCCCCATCCCGACTTAAATCGAATAAGCCGCAGTACGTCGTACTACTACTACTACTACTTATTACGGGGGACCATAGCGCCTTGCAGCATGGGTAGGCACAATTCGACGCGAGTCGACGAGAGGGAAGAAAAAGGCTGACATCTTCTCGCGATAAAAATGAAGGCACGTACCGTAGCGGGAAGGGGGTAGAAGAGCCTGCTATGTGACCCCGGATCTGAGTTACGATTTGGAAGGAGAGAGAGAAGAAGATGTGCGAAGATAATAAATGGGATGAGCAACAAAAAAAATGAAAAAAATGAAAAAAAATAGTAAATAGGACCAAATATTGTTTTGAAAAAAATGTAAATATATAGGTTTTAGTCTGTACGGTACGTCCTATTTACTACGGTCCCCCGTAATATACTGTAGCCCCCACTCTGAACCAACATATTATAATATACCTCGTTTCTTTTTTCAATGTACCCGAAGACCGCCTGCCTGAGGAGGATCTTTCGCCGTATACATACATGCAAGTATGTGATATATTGTGACAATGCGGTTGGATCTGATGGGCTTCGAAGTTCGCAGTCTGGCGCTTTGTGAAGTACAGGTATCTGTCCTGCCTCCACGTTAACGAGCCCCAGCCAGAAGGAATGAGAACGTCCAGCATCTGAACGAACGTAAATGAACACACGCGTGAAAACTGTACCATTGAATACTTTAATTTTAGGTTTGATTGATAAATAATGGCATATATTCCATATTTTATTTGAAGTCATGAGATTCTACAGCAGCAGTAGGGGGTACTGGTTATATGTATGTATGTGGAGGAATGCGATTAGGATAATAAGAGTTGCATTTTGTCAGACGGTAAGTAAGTGGACTATTAATACTCGTAATGGTTTAGACTACTACTTACTGCTGTGCTTCGAACGTATAATTAGTGAGCCCTAGGTATCACATATATACTGGTTCTACCAGGTAAATATATGTTACGTACCACAACCATAATATATATATCGTCTCCCTCTACATATATATATATATATATTATTGTTGAAAACTGATTAATCCAGACAATACGTTCGTAGCTCAAAAATAATGAACTCCATCCACCCCTATACCCCTGTTGAAATCATCAGAGGACGCGTTCTACGATAGAGGTAGCACCTTTCCGCAATATTTTTTTCTGAATGACGGGGCTCCTTAACCCAAAATCGTCGGAAGGCCAATCTTGTTTCGAAAAATAGCAGTTTTGAGTACTACTATGGCCATGGGCATATTTATCGGGATGCAAATTTTTTTTTGCTAATAATGTGAGTTTTCGGGTGAGGTATGGAGCTCCCTAAAGTGAAGAGCCTCAGAAAAATCAGGGTGAACCCTTATTATCGTAGAACGCCTCGGAGGTTGTGTGTTTCCTGATTCCTGAAGGTACTACTACTACCAGTAAGGAAGGGTCATTCTTATCGGAGAGCTTTTTTTCCAAATTTTCGACATTTTCTTCGCGCATTTTTTTAATCTTCCGTATTTTCCTGGGGGGTTTTTTCCAGATACTGGAATGTTAACGAACTTGATATTTTTGCTTCTTCTGGAGAATTTCACGAATAGTGACAGAACGCCTCCGTATATCGACACATATCTCCAATTATTTCCAAACTTTGGAAATTTTGGAAAAAAAACTCTCCGATAAGAATGAGCCTTAGTCGCCACAATGTCATATACACAGTATGCGAGTAGTATAGGAACGAGTATTGTATACATGCCAGACGTTCCATTGTGAGAGAGGGAAATGTGACCACGCGTTTAGAATTTGCCCCAACCTCTCCCGACGAGGCCTTCCAGTTCGTGTGCGACACCCGCAACGAGAGTCCACAGCACCTTTCAAAAAGAGGTGTGTTGTTATGGTTATCTGCTACCGGATACCTACATGGTGCATGCACGTATGTCTGCATATATATCATGCCCGTGGTACCTGTCAGAGGGTGGTATAAAATGAAAAGGTAACTAACGTCCGCACTGCTATTTTTTCGTGTCGTTTTTCTTCAATCATCACTTCTTTTTTTTTCTGTAGCATGCTAACTCACTCAATGTCCTGGATCATTTGATGTAAGTATTGGATTTTTGGATCAAGCCTCCTACATCGACCCGTCCGTGGTCTCGCCCATGCTTCGTTGCGTCGTTGGATAGTATATTGTTGAGTTTTCTCTCAAAATACCACTGGTCAGATAGATACGAAGTTGTCTCAACCCTGTCTCGGACATGCATCACTTGTACTTTTTTACCAGCCTAACTCGTAGGAGGTCTCGCCGTCAGCGATCTTCTGGACAAGCCGTGGTCACAGGTAGGTAGGTGTCGCCCCTTCTACCGCCCGGCACGCGCCTTTGTTTTTTATGTCGCACTTGAGGGTTCAGCATTCCCAGTGCTCGTCGATTTTCATCGAAATGTAGCTATCTCACGCTCTCGCGCTATATATATATATACCTGGTATATATTATATACATACCTGGTATATATATGCAAGAAAAAGTCCCTACGAACGAGTGTGCACTCGGTGAGACTTGAACCCACAAAATTGATCTTGATAGGCACGCCGACGACCCTACCAATATACAGTCACGAAAATAGTGGCATTATGCAGCATGTATGTATGTATGTAACTGGTATTAAATTATAGGTATCACCGTCACATGTATATATACATCTAAAATACTTGTTTTGAGTATACAAAGTCATCATATCATGACGAAGAAGGACGTCCGTCGTCAACGAACGGGCGTTCAAAAAAACAAAAATTGGAAACGACCTACACCTACATGACATACCTGGTATGTATTATGTACACCTACAACAACACCACCACTGTGTCTGCTGGCCGGCCGGGAACACAGTCGTCCGCGTCTGGACTCTCAAGTAAGTGACAATATACTACATGTATGTGACTATACCAGGTATACAAAAAGAAGTACTTGTAATAATGTATTCACTCCCGATTAAAATGGTACAACAAGAATAACACAAACAAACCAGGTTGTATGAATATTTACAATGTGAGCAGTCACAATATAATATGCCAAAAGACGATGTGGTATTTATTTATGATATATATATATGGAGAGTTTGTTGCTGGAGGTATGGGCTATCGTACGAGGAATGCCACGCCTCGTCGTGTGTTGACCGTTCTGAGATCAAGCCTTTTCTTCTTCGGGTCGCCGATGGACAGCAAGCAGTTGTTGGCATGCTACGTCATAAATAAGCGGACTCGTGCATGCTAACATGCTTACCCAAGAACATTGGCGGCCGCTTTTCCGCTTCAATGTACAAGAATAACATCATCTATCTATCTGCTGGCTGGTAGCTCAGAAAGACTACTGCTGCAGTGTATCCTAATAAGAAAGTGAAAGATGTTTCCTCAACTGCACGAGAATGCTCACGGACTTTGTAGGCCGGTCGTTGCGAAGCACAGCTGTGTGATGATTGTACGGATATTTTCATGCGGGGGGGGGGGGGGGTAATCTGGACATACATGTGGATGAATTCATCGCTCTTACTTGGTTGGCATATAATATATATCTGCAGGGTCCGTTATGCATTATACCTTACAAGTCGGATCGTGTCCCATCAACTATTTTTCCGTCTGGACTATTAACCCTTTTAGGACTGCAGTCCCGTTTTGGGGGCAAACTGCTTAGAATTTGGATGGTTTGTCCCAACAGCGGGACCGCAGTACTAAAATTCGTGTGCGCGAAGACGGAAATTAAATTTCCAGTACGAATTAACTAAACGCTTGAAATTCAGGTCCACTTACTACTATTCAATTGTTATTATTAATATTATTAATAGGCTTGTCATCCGACAATGTGCAGCATGATGAGCTTTCACGTTGATCAATCAAAACATTCTTGAAAAAAAAATCGGTATACGAAAGAAACCTATACAAATACACCAAGTATATCTACCATGTATGTCTACGTCAATTAGTATTATTAGTTTTATTATTATTATTAGTAGTATTATTATTATTATTATTATTATTATTATTATTATTATTATTATTATTATTATTAATATTACTATGTTTGTCTTCTGACAATAAATTAATATAGCGTAGATGCCTTTCCAATATAATATAATATGCTTCCGTAAACCTGCCCGCCGTTTCCCAATTTCTAATCCCCACATCTTTTCATGTGTAGTTATATATCCTATTCCTCACCAACGTCCCATCCCCAGGTCTGTTTGGGTCAGATTGAACTTCCGAATCGAAAAATAAATAATTAAACCAATTTTCCTCGATTTTTTTACTACCAGGTATTTTTATAAAAGTAGTAAACCTCGGCTGTGATGTCGACTATACATTTTTTATTGAATTTACAGATCGTATGTATGATAAAGCCGTTCGCGCGTGTTAATATTTGACAAATTCCAGGGCCTTCCTCGCCGGGATTAATTTCGCGGACCGTGGAATCGCGGTGAATCAACCTTGCGAGCAGGATTGACGAATGAGGAGTAAACCATGGCGAAGCACCACAAACAAGAAAGATGGACTCACGGCGAGTCGAATGACGGTGTTGTTGATTTTAGGAAGTGAGGCGTTCTACAGTAAGTAGTAGAGGTTTACCCTGAATTTTCTGAGGCTCTTCACTACTTGACGAGCTCGATACCTCACCCGGAAACTGACTTCAGCAAGAAGAATCGAATTGCATCTCGATGAATAACTCAATGGCTCAAGTATACAAAAAACATCATTTTTCGAAGCAAGAATGAATGGCCTTCCGACGAGTCTGGGTTAAGGAGACCCGTCATCCAGAAACATTTTAGCGGAAATGTGCCACCTCTATCGTAGAACAGGTCAAGTACTATTACGGGGGACCATAGTTAATAGGACCAAATATTGTTACTAGAAACGGTTAAATGTACAGGTTTTTATGTACACCACAGGTCCTATTAACTATGGTCCCCCGTAATAGGAAGCGCGGCACGACGGCGGTATTTTTACCGCGGGATCGGCCTTAAGAAGGTGTCCATACTACTTAGGGGCAGAGTGGTGCCCTCTATCGATAGGTGAAGTATATTATTATTTCCCTTGCCATCCGGCAATGTGCAGCATGATCTTCAGGCATGGATCACTCATCACTTTCCTGAAAGAAGAAAAACCTCGGAAACAGAAGGAAACCCATGCACCAGGTCTGGCTCCCTTCCGTGCCGACTTTCGGCTTGTCTATACTCCATTCTCTGTCCTTGCTCCTTCGTGCTCATTACATTCTATTCTTCTTGAGTCCTAGGCTGCATCCAAGCTCCATCCCCGCGCCATCGGTGTGAATTATATCGTTGGAATACTCGCTGCTCATTGCCAGATGTCAAATGAAACAACGGTGTTAATAGTAGGATAACCCGACAATACTCCCGGAAGATGATGGGCGGGTAAAAATATCAACAGATAACTGGTACCAATGACAGTTGAGTTTCGTGCACTTGTTCAATGTGTGTTTTGTAGCAATCGATGTACCAGGTATCACAAGAAGCGACCGGAAAGAAAAGATGTGAAGGTGTTACCTACTGAGCTATAAGGGTGAAAGATCGATCGATTACCCAGCCCAAGGTAATCCTTATAACACTCTCCCCCCCTCTGAAGGGCGGGGTCTTTGGGGCGTCAGAACCGTATACATACGCCCGTACGCTGACCTACCCGCTTCGTTTCATTACCTGGGGAACCAGGGAGATGTGTTTCTGTTTTTAGGTGTTCACGCGCAAGCGTTTCTGTAAAAGAAACGTTCGAAGTGAGGTTCGAACCCGTGACCTGGACGACGTCTAATGTGAAGGTGTTACCTACTGAGCTATAAGGGTGAAAGACCGATCGATCACCCAGCCCAAGGTCATCCTTATAACAAAGACCCAAAGAAGCAGCTACCAGGTAGTAGTGCGTAAAAAGCTACTGAAAAAAGAGACCCATCATAATAGAAGACAATAAGCAAGGAAACCTACAGGACAGCTCTGTCTACGCCCAATGCAGCAGTGCTGTGCATGCTTCCACGGAATATGTACAAAGGTGTTATACTTCCTGATATTTGTTCGGCGGTTTCAGGGCGGTGCAACCTTTATAGACGCTAAACATCAACAGAGGTCGTATACATGGTATCAAGCTCGAAGGGTGGCGCGAGGCAGCACAGAAAGCCAGCAGATGGTTCCGACGGGTCGAGGAAGGGGCGGAAGCCTTCATGCGGAAATGGCATACAGATGAGAAGGAGGCATCGGCAGAACGGCATAGAATAGCTGCAACAACGACCACAGCCGTTGACGCCAACGCGAGTGTGCAGAATGGCAGGGAAGAGGGGGGGGGCGAAAGGGGGACGAGGGGGAATGGCGGGGGGGGGGAGGGGAGGCGGTCTGCCCAACAGACTGAAGCCTGGTTATGGCCATCATCGTCATGATGCACTCCTTTCTTTGGGACCCAAGTAACTAGCATGGCTCCATCTGGGCAACTTTGCGTGTCTGTATGCTCCAGTGCCTGCCTTTCGTATTTTATTTCCCCCCCGCCCGTGATTATCGCTTTTTTGTCCCTTCTTTTTTTTCATTTTTCTTTCATTCCCGTTTGTACCTCTTTGTGTCTTTGTTAGTATGGTCCGTTTTGCCTTTTTTTGCGTTTTGCTATCTGCGTCTGTTTTTGTTCTGTTTTGTTTTGTTTTTTGCTTAGCTTCATCTTCTTTTATAGGTTTTTGTCTGCTATTAATAGTCTCCTTTTTGCTTCCCTGGTGTCCGCAGTGGTGGAGTGCGTATGCTTGTTTTTTGTTTTTGCCTTTGTTTTTACTTGAGGTATTTCTTCCACTCCAGAGTTATTGGAGCCTGTCCTACGACCACGGACTGCATTGAATTGTGAGTTAATGTGAGAACAACAACAACAACAACAACAACATGGTGTGTATCCAGGAAGCACTATTATTACGGGGGGATCATAATAAATAGGACCTACGGTACACTCAAAAACCTCCATATTTACCTCTTTTAACTAACAATATTGGGTCCTATTTATTACGGCCCGCCGCAATAGTTGGTTGCAGAAACGCTCACGGTGGGCCCTTCAGCAGGGGCAGGCACAACCATTGGAGGCGATGGTAACTTTGTACAAGCAGGCGGGGCAAAAAACGGCAATACCCCCCCATCATGGATGCCGCAACAAACACATGTCCATGGTGACCACAGGCGTATTGCATATTATATAGGCGAAGAATATGCCACCCCATATGCCACCCCCAGGTAATCGTGCGGTCTAGCTGTTGTAGGTACACAACACCCGTACGCCCTATAGCAACTCGGAAAGAAGAGCCTTTCTGCGGTTTACATAGAGGCGGCTGCAGAAAGAACAGTTCGCACAGACAGGTGTGGTCTCTGCTGGAGTCGCGACCTTACAGAGGGAACAAATCTTGAGGATAAGCTGACCGCTTTACTTCCGAATACGACGTGATTACAATCTCAACTGGCGATCTTCGAAATGATGGTCGTGCTCTCTACGGTAGTCACGACCCTCACGGGTTGGCCGCGGGTTCGGAACCCCTCCCCCCCCCGCGCCTCCACAAAGTTGAGAACATTGTGACAATGTTCAGCTCGGGGTGTCCTCAACGTGCGGTAGGGCCCTCGACTTTTGAGGGCAAATCGGGGCGCGGGGGGGGGGGGGTCTGTTCGTCCTTGCCGTGCCCATACGAGCTAAAGATGATAGGCCCCAAGGGTGAATTTCTGTGTTTTGTTTCGGCCCCCCGGCAACGCATAGGTACGTGGCGTGAACCCCAACGCCGATCACTCATAAAATACATACCGGCAGTCTGAAACAAGAGCATCAATCAAAACATCGGAAACCCAAAGAATGACAACGTATGTGGGCATAAGCAACCTCCCTCTTCCTGTACCTTCCTACTTCTGGGTTGACCCTCACGTGACCTCGAGGGAGAAAACGTAGACCATACGCAAAGTAGTGGCGACGATGACCACAAACAGCCACCGCGTGCTCGGGGGGGTGATACAATGGGTCGAGGCGTCCCAGCTACAGCGCAAGGAACCGAGCGGCACAGACAGGCGCGACGTTATCCTACCCCCGTACTGCTAAGTGCTCGCGCTGCTATTACGGGGGGCCATAGTTAACAGGACCAAATATTGTTAGTGAAAATGGTTAAATATATAGGTTTTTATGTATACCATAGGTCCTGTTAACTAGGGTCCCCCGTAATAGTGCGTGGCCGGTCGACCACACAAAAAATCTAACCATAAAAAAAGGAGGGAGGGGAGTTAGCTGACGCGGGACCGGGGGGAGATTCGTATTATTATAAGTTAATAAGTCGAAACCGGGGGGGTGGGTCGGCGCATGAAAGGCGAACGACGAAGTAATGCCTTCGTTGTAAGTAAGTGCGGGGACCGAGATCTGCCCGCACGTTTGCGGGCATGGGCTGTGCCTTTACCCACAAGGGTTGAAACGCTCTCGCTCGCCCACCCGCCCGCCCTTGACTACCGCGGTCACCCTCCCTGCGGTCAATTAACTCTGCGTGAAACAGACAAAACGGAAAAATGGGAACGAAACAAAAAATGGGAACGGACGGTTTTTTTTAGAAAGCAAAACAATTGTGTACAACTCCAAGAAAAAAAGTTGACAGTCCTGTGGGGCTGTACAGCAGCCTTCGAATGAGCTGTCGCTGAGGCTGGAAGTCCTCGGCATCGCCGCGGTAGCCAGCATCTAGAGAAATCACAATAGAGCCAGCGTATATCGCATTTTGCGCCCACCCGAAGGCACGAGATGGAGCATGACCGTTCTGACGAGCTCCTCTCACAGGGCTGGCCAAGGGGTTTCGCAGGATCATTTTGGTTCTCTGATACACCACATGGTTCTGGAGATACGGCTTGGTTCTCATGTTAGGCTTCGTTCTCATTTTTCCGATGTGTCTGTTGTTTGAGCAATAATGTGTTATTTTTGGTCGCTCCCTCGGTACCACAAAGGGGGGTAAAACATCGATCTGCAGCACAACCCTGTGCCGTAACAAAACTAACAGTGAGATTGTGCAGCAAAGCACCTCTAGGAGTAAGGGATACGCCGCCGATTCACGAAAGAAGATCAATCCGGTTGGTGGCTCCGAGGGTACGCGACGAAACGAAAGAGCAAGGCAAGAAAAAGTCAAGAGGGGGGGGGGGGGGGGACAAAGGGAGGGGGGGGGCGCGCGGGGGCGGGGGGGGGGGGGGGAGGTCGGGTCCTGTAAAGGACGATATAAGAAAACAAAACTTATCGGTCACTTTTCCTAAGCGTTTTATTTTACTCTGTGTTTGTCTTTTTTCATTATGTGAACCCCCTTATTATGTCTAGGTCTCAAGAACGGAGAGGAGGCGTTTTTGTGATTTTTGTTCTTTCAGCCACCCCTGGTGGCTCCACTCCTTGGTCGTAGTCACGGTCGAGATCATTCCATAGATCCTATGTAATCCGTTTCGGGGTGGTGTGCGAGAAGAGTGGCATGGCGAGCGATGTCACGGTAGCGGCGGCGCCCCGTTCTGTATGCTGCTCCCGTCACAGGAGTGACAATATCTCGCCCGAAACATGGCTTCGATGAAGCGTTTTCGCGCAAGAACCCGGCCAACATTCCACGCGCCAGTCCAAAGCAGACACTCTACTGTACTAACAGTAAAACCATCATACGTGTGGTCCATGCAGGACATTACGTCCCTAATTTCCCCAGCACCAAGCAAGGTACATTTTTCTCGGGGTGGAAGTAGGTGTTATGACATCCAAAGACGCCGGCAAACGCCCTGTCTCTAAGCGCTGGTCTCCACGGAGAGTTTTTTCCCACTCTGGGCATCAGTATCCTAGGTAAACAAGAAAAACTTGTTTACCTAGTGTCGTTTTGGGAGCGGTGCACTTTAATGATCTCCAATATCTCAACGGATTTTGACAGCTCTCAAGCCGTTGCTCGACGGGCTTTTGTTTTTTGTTTCGAAAAAGTCGAATTTGATTGAGATATTCCCAGCAAAGTGGATCTGGGAGGCAGACTTACTTCGATTTTTTCGGGACAACTAGCCGTATGATTCAAGAAAAAGAGTGCGGCAAATGATCCCCCTCATCAATCCCCAGACACGTTTGTTTCTGAGATAAACGATATTTCGTGACATACTCGTGTAAATTAGTTTTGCCGCCACATGACGTGGACCCAGAGGAACCTACACACTATAAGCATTATGTACGATACACCATGTATATATACAAAAAAAAAGATGTACGATACACTACATACTAAATACAGTATGATGTGCGGTACAACTCTCACGCACGCACCCATGTACACACACGCGTGCACACAGCTCTGGTGGGGGCATACACGCACACTGCATAGCTTTCTTTGACCCGCACAGGCACTCCTAAGGCCACACGCGTACGCACTGCTGAGGCACCTGCTTAGTTAGGCGCCCACAGCAGCATGCCACACGCCGGAGGAAACGCAACTTGAAAAGAGGACCCGATGGCTGGGTATGGTTTTGGCGTGTAGAGAGACCATGAGGCCCTCCTGTGGCCAGGAGCGGACTCGGCATGTATGTGTGCAAAATAAGTTCGTGCCAGTACATACGGCCGGTGTATTGCTTGAGCGGGGCTAAGCACTGGTATCCACCATGCCTACTATATCAGACACATACATGCTATAACATATGTATGTACGAACGTATGTTGGCTGCCTTTGCGCTTTACAGCAGACCGGCTTAATCTATGAGCATGCTGTGTGTGCGGGCGCCAATAGCGCGCACTTCGGGGTGTTTCGGGGTATTTCGGGGTAACTTCGGGCCTTTTCGGGCCATTTCGGGGTAAATTTTGGTCGAAGATGTTGCTTTAACGCGGCTATCGACGTAGCTCGCGACAGTGGTCACGACCATTGCTGTTTCACGTTACAATCATTTCCTATTAAAAAAATATGCATCGACAAGCGAATCGGCAATTTGTCCTGCATGGACCGAACTAACCTCGAGGGCGTAGCTCACTTGAGGGGACCTACCGGTCGGGAAATACTGAGAGCCCAAAAAACTGGAGCCCCTACCCCCGTGATACTACTCGAAGTGTGCACCCTACTCCGGCAAATGGGACGCGCGCTACCACTATAGCAGAGGTGGCACTGTGGGTCCAGATTCTGTGTTGGCTGACGGCGCTCTCCTGGACCGAGGAAGAACCCGATATCACCGGGATTCAAGTGGTGGTGTTACACCACTCATCGACAAGTCCTAACCCATGGCATAGCTCGTCGGGTCGCACTGTCAAGTGTCACGTTGGTACACCCTTGCCAGGCGGGAGCGCGGGCTTGCTCACAGTGCTCGGCAAGAGCCGTACTATACAGATCCCAACCAGCAAGCGCGGTCTGGATCGTGTAGACCACGCAAATACATGATTGGTATACCCCCCGAAGATTTAGACCACGAGATGAGAAACATGTCTCTGAAGTGTCCGGAAATTAATCACAAAGTAGACACGGCATACAGAGCGTAGATGACTTCAATGCCATATCACACCTGTGATAACATAACACACCCCCTCGGACGAGTATCGAAGGTTCAAGCACCAAGCGATGCCTCCATGGGGGACATCTCGTCGACATATTTCCAAAGCCACAATTTTCGTTGGGGTGTGCGCCCCCCTGGGGTAGAAGAACTCGGCTGGGAACTTCGTCTCAGGGGGGCGGGGGGGGGGGGGGTGGTATCTTATCACCCGTGTGATACGGTACGCTGCTCACTAGCCCGCCGTTTGTTTCCGGTGGGGGCGTCAATGAGCGGCAGTTGGCGCTACACATACCGGCATTAAAAGGGAACGGATCAGGCTGCGGGATCAGGCTGGATGCCATGCAGCGCTTACCGCTACATCCGACACTGCTGTATCCATGCCACACGACGAATCGAAGTATAATAGACGGTAGAGGAGACCTAGCCCTACCAATTTGCAGCACGACAAAACGCCCCGTCCTCGCCTGCTAACCAGGAGCGGGTGCTTATACTGTATGGTTTTCCGAAACACGGCAAAATCCCCCGGCCTCGCCCGCTCAAGAAGGAGCGGGTGCTTTCACTACAGTACTCTTGACTCAGCCTGGACACGAAAGGTTGAAAGCACACGTCGATTTTTAAACCCTTACCCTAGCCCTCGCGCAAAAACAATACTACTCGAAGGTGAAGGTCGCTCCCCTTAATACGGGGCGCCATAGTAATCCGAAACCACGAATAGACCCAAACACCACGTGCATATATTCCTATCTTAACTAATTATATTCTAATTTTGTCCCTTTCCCATCATTTTTTATCTTCGCCTGCTTATTTTCTGTTCTTTCTAGTCGTAAACTCAGACCCGGGGTCAGAAAGCAGGCTCTTCTCCCTCCTCCCCACGCCACGGTTCTCGCCTTGCATCTTTGTTCACGAGAGAAAAGCTTCAGCCCCTTTCTCCCCTCCTCGTTGAGTCGCATCGAATCACAGTTGCGCCTACCCTAGGCGCTCTCCGCACTTGATTCCGCTTTTTCATTCATTTTTGACGAAAACAAAAACTCGAAAGTTCGACCCACGTGAGAATCGAAGCCCGGCGCCAACTCTAATTTAGCAGCATTTCGAGAGTACCACTATAATAGACCTCTAGCCCACCGGGGTGCCCTGATTACCAGGCTCCCCCGCAATAGTAGATGGTTGATGAAACCGCGATTTTACACATTTTGATCGTTGTACCACCTGCAGGCCCCGAACAGATCGTCCAACGCGGGGGGGGCATCAAGCAGCCTGATATAAACGCGGGGAGTGACGGCAATTCAGAGGGTGTGACCGACATCAATTTTAGAGGGGACAGTGCCGTTATCGCAGACGTTTGCTACCACGCCGTAACTTCTACCAGTCTGGCGGGAAACCAATCAAAACAAAAATCGTTTCAAGATCGTATCAGAACGGTCAAGAAGGGAGAGAACGTATTCCCGGCCGGAGTGGGACATAGGTTTTAGCGTGAAAAATGTTGGCCGTGTAACGCCCGTGGCCGATGCCCCTACTCAGGTGGCGGGCCGTCACTCCCCATCCGCGCTGCGCTTAATTAACCCCAACACCACCTTCAAAAATGACCCCACACTATTTCCAAGTAGTTTGTCCCATAAATGGTTGGTTCAGTTTTGAAGGAGATGCTGTCGCCGCGCCTTTTCTACCATCAGCGAGTGCACTATTCGGTAGACTGGCCAATAGATTGGTCAACAGACTGCAGCCGTTGCGCCTGGGTCCCTAAATGGTCGTTACGCACGGAACTGCCAACCCTTCTACTAGGTACTGCAAATATTGGTCCGCACTACTTCCTCGTAAATTATCCTCAAAAATGTGTGTACGTTTCTAACGGAGTCGAGAAAGCCGTAGGTTCAAATTTCTTCTCCGCGGACGATACGACCCCCCTTCCCTTCCCTCGCCTTGCCCTGTTCCTGACGTCGCCGTGTTTGCTGCTGACACTACCCGTGGGACGCTCCTTTTGGTACCGGTTGTATTGCTCCCATCTGCACCGTCGTCTGTGCCGCTGCTCCTGCCGCTGCTTCTGCTGTTGCTGCTACCGCTGCTGACGCATATGGTGGTGCTGAGGTTGCTGCTGCTGCTGCTGCAGCTGATGATGATGCTGCTGCTGATTCTAGTGGTGGCACCGCCTTTGGGTTTTATCGTTCCCCTCCTCCACCCCAGCCTATTTGTTGCCTGCGTCTCTGACCGCAGCTCCCTAGCGGGAGGGTCGCAGGTATAGCTGAAGAGGCTTACTTTTTTGGGTTCGTTTGTGTCGGCTACCGCTATCGCCGTTGCCGTCGGCTCCTCATCTCCCTTCTCCTAAACTTCCTCCTTATTCTCATTTTCGCTCTCCTCCTTTTCCTCCTCCTCCTCCCCTTCCTACCCCCCACTCTCCCCTCCCCACTTCCTCCCCTTCTTCTCGCCGTTCTCCTGCTCTCCCTACTCCTCCTGTTACTACTGCTCCTCCCCCTCCTCCTCCTCCTCCCCCCAGATTCCGGCCCAGCTTCCAGCTATGGTTCTTCGCCACCGTCGACATCCATGGGAGACAGCCCAGCCTTCTTGCTCGGTTGCTTGGGAGGCGAAACCCTCGGAGCACTTGTGTCTCGTTTCTGTTCTAGTGTTTGTCTTTGTTCCTCACCTCGTTGTCTTTTTGCCGCTTGTTTGTTTTCTTCTTCTTCTGCGTCCGTCTCTTTCGGCGGGAGGGCGGGAGGGGGGTGGCCGTTCTTCCCCTCGGAATAACCTTCCTTGACAGACTTTGCGACCACCGACGGTGTTTTCAACGTACTCGCCGACTGACTTATCGACGACGTTACCGACGGAGTTACCGACAGAGTTACCGACGGCGTCACCGACGGCGTTACCGACGGCGTCACCGACGGCGTCACCGACGGCGTTACAGACGGCGTCACCGACGGCGTCACCGACGATGTTGCCGACGACGATGCTGCAGACGACGTCACTGACGGCGTTGCCTTTCTACCCTCTCCCTTGCCCGCCTCGCTTTCCTCCTCTTCCTCTTCCTCTTCCTTGCCCGACGACGACGCCGTGCTTCCTCCTCTCTTCAAATCCCCGCGGGATTCTTCTCTATTCCCCCCCCCACCACCACCACCACCACCACCACCACCGCCCTTGGAAGGGTTACCTGTGGACGACCCACTGGGTGTCGACGAGCGCGAAGTGCCGCTCAACCCCGAGAGGGTGCCGATACCGCTCTGGCGCGTGGCCGTCTCCAGACCCCTGGCAGCCCGCTCGCGCTTCGTCCTCGTACGCTGAGCCTAACCAAGGTGACGGACGTTCCACGGCAATGAGGGGGCACGCAAGTCGAAGGCGGTGGACTGTTGGGGTGTACATCGTGATGCCGGTACATGGGCAGCACGACTGATGCCTGCACGCCATGGTGTCGGTACACAGCGGTGCCGGCACCACAAGTCCTGTGTGCATACCCGCTCGGGAAGGTTACGAGCCGCCCACTACCCACGCCGCACAAGGGTATATCACGATGTTGTCGCGAGAAGAAAAAATAATTCAGAGCAACACACCCACACCCCCGAAGTTAGCAGGCGCCCGGGGCCAGCATCCAGCATCGCTGCATTTCCAGCCAGGTAGGCGGACCCACGGACGACTGAAAAAGAGTGAAACGGAGCTCTATTACAAGCGGATCGTAGTCGGCGATGCTTCCAAGTCTCTTGCGTCGGTTACATATTTCGGTTCGAGTAAGAACCTGCTCAGACATCGGTTGTGAATCCGTGGATACGTCTGAGGATAGTCCACAGATGCCACAGCATCCTGATGTGTTTTCGGCGATGCTTCCAAGTCTCTCCGCCGGCTGCGGGTTACGGCTGGAGTGAGAACAGGCCCAGACATCGGTTGTAAACCCGTGGATATGTAAGAGGATAGTCCACAGATGCCACAACACCCTGATGTGTTTTCTACCTGGTATAAATACATATTTATCCTTAGTGCGAGCGCGTAGAAATTTCGTGTCATTAGTGCAGGTGAACTTTGTGTCCCTTTAATCAAGTGTAACGACAGCAGCAACATCATTACCGCCTGTTGGATTCACTTGCTTTCCTCCACGACAAACAGTCTCAAATTTTGCAAGGGCCTCCAGCATCGCCACTGCTTTCCAGCGGTAACAGGGAAGAGGCGGACGGGGACGCACATACCCCGGCCCAAAATGTACAAATAGGGTCGGTACAATACGCTATCGGCATCACACGTCCGGTACATAACCGCTCAGAACAAGGTTTATCACATCGAAATGGGCCGATCAGATACATAGACCCTTATAACCTCACCTGTTCGATTTTTCATAGATATTCCTGGGCAGATGTACACGATATTTGATCTGCATTGCGCGGCTCTCGCACAACATATCGCCTGTGGCAAATATGCATATACATGTCGGATAGAGATCACCCAGGTCGTCATCTAGATAGAGATCACCCAGGTCGTCATCTAGATCGTCATCTAGATCGTTATCTAGATCGTCATCTAGATCGTCATCTAGATCGTCATCTAGATCGTCATCTAGATCGTCATCTAGATCGTCATCTAGATCGTCATCTAGATCGTCATCTAGATCGTCATCTAGATCGTCATCTAGATCGTCATCTAGATCGTCATCTAGATCGTCATCTAGATCGTCATCTAGATCGTCATCTAGATCGTCATCTAGATCGTCATCTAGATCGTCATCTAGATCGTCATCTAGATCGTCATCTAGATCGTCATCTAGATCGTCATCTAGATCGTCATCTAGATCGTCATCTAGATCGTCATCTAGATCGCCATCTAGATCGTCATCGGGATCGTCAACGGGATCGTCATCCAGATCGTCATCGAGATCGTCATCTATTAATAGATCGTCATCTAGATCGGCATCTAGCTCGTCATCGAGATCGTCATTAAGATCGTCATCTAGATCGTCCTTTAGATCGTCGTCTAGATCGTCATATATATCGTCGTCTAGATCGCCATCTACAGTATATCATCTAAAACATAATTTAGATTATCTACAGTATATCGCCATCTGAAACATCATGTAGGTCATCATCTGCTTGTAGATCATCATTCAGATCGTCATCTAGATCGGCATCATCTAGATGGTAATCCAGATCGTCATCATCTAGATCGTAATCTAGATCGTCATCATCTAAATCGTCATCTAGATCGTCATCATCTAAATCGTCATCTAGATCGTCATCGTCTAGATCGTCGTCATCTACAGCATGTCACCATCTAGGTCGTCGGCTAGGTCGTCATTTGCTGCCGGTTTCGGTCGTCATCCGAATCGTCCGCTATATCGTTCACTAGAATGTGATACATCAATGGATCCCCTACTACGGGGGATTCATAGTAATCAGGACCAAATTTCATCAGCGAAAACGCTGTACTACCAGGTATGTAGTTATTTTCGTTCGTGCTAAAGTCCTGATCACTATGGCCGTCCGTACTGTAGTAGCACCGGCAGATCGTGCTATTCCTGGTGCTGTGCAAACGTTTTTTTGCACCTTGGTCTCGTCCTTCGTGAGGGGCTTCAGAAGCGCCACGGCTTTCCATCGATGCGACGAGGGGGGGGGGTAGACGAACTCCGGCCCGAAATTGACCCGAACGCTCCCCCCCATGTAGAGGGACACCGCGGGGAAATAGGTCCCTGCAGCACGGAAGGTCGACAGAACAACGCACAGCATATTAGCAGTGGACATGAGATCGAATTTTTCGATGTAGCATCGAGATATGGAGCATTCAACGTACCATACCGAACGGGAAAATAGATCCCTGATACACGCGGGTCAATAGGAGAAAGAATACTATGGGTATCGGATATCGGATCGATTTTATCGGGGCAGCATCGAAATATGGAACAATATCGTATCGAGCGGGAAAATAGGTCCCTCGCCGCAAGCCGGGTCAAAAACAAAAGAATAGTAAGAGCATCGGATATCGGATATCGGTTCCATTTTTATTCAACGTTTCGAAACAAGAACTTTAACCATAATACATCGAACGGGGGAAAATCGTTCCGACATCGGATCGAATTTTTCGATGTAGCATAGAGATATGGAAAATTCAACGTATCATACCGAGCGGGAAAATAGATCCCTGATGCACGCGGGTCAATAGGAGAAAGAATACTATGGGTATCGGATAATCGGATATCGGATCGATTTTCGCGGTGCAGCATCGGAACATGGAACAATATCGTATCGAGAGGGAAAATAGGTCCCTCGCCGCAAGCCGGGCCAAAAAACAAAAGAATAGTAAGAGCATCGGATATCGGATATCGGTTAGATTTTTATTCAACGTTTCGGAACAAACAACATTCAACAGAATACATCGAACGGGGGGAAATCGTTCCGACGTATCGACCATCCAAAACCGTACGAGCATGTTAACATGTTCAAGGTCTCCCCTTGAAGATGATGGTTGACTTGAAATCCCGGGGGTGTCGCAGGCTGAAAAGGGAGTGCACAGCCAGAAGGTGTTCGTTCCTCGTACAAGCTACTCGTACGTAGCCACCGGGCAAGATCGGCTAATCTTCGTTTTTGTTGCGGGCTATCCGCGAACAGACCCTCAGTTACCACCGTGGTTGACTTTATGTCGACGGCTGTTGTTGTGTTTGCTTTAACCCCTTCAGAACTCCAGTCCCGTTTTGGGGACAATCCACTCAAACTCCAAGCATGTTTTCCCCAATTGTCCTCAAAACGAGACTGCACTCCTACAAAGGGTTAAAATATATAGAAAAAAGAAAAACTCGGAAGCTCGTCGAGGAAAGAACAAATTAAAGCCACCGGACAAGTGACACCGACCAACCCAAACGAGTTTCTGCTTGTGGTTGCGCACGAGTACTGTTGTATTTGTATGACTATCGTCCGATATGATCGTGATCGTATCAAGCTCAGCTGCTTTGCCTCCGACCTGGAATACAAACCCCGTTTACATTCACTACTTGGAGTGCAAAGGATGCATGCTCATATTCCCGTTCAGGGGGATAAGAGTAGTGATACACACTTCACAGCAACACCAGGTACCAGTAACAACCACTGCAGTTCGTTTCGTCCCCTAAACGGGACGGTTTTCACGTTTTCACAAAAAGGGGGCGTTATATATAACACAGCATGATCCTTCCGCGACCAACAGCAAGTAGCCGCACACTGCTATTTACGGGGGACCACAGTAAATAGGACCTACGGTACACACAAAAACCTATAGCTTTTCTTATTTTTACTAACAATATGTGGTCCTACTTACTATGGTCCCCCGTAAATAGTGTACAGTATCGATCTCAACAAAACATGCGTTTCGTCCCCCCCCCCCCCCTCCCCGCGCGTTACGGTCTATGGAGAATAAAACTGCAGTAATGCACCCACGTCAAACAGGTGGCCATCTGTCTGTCTACCACTCCGTCCCGTAATACAAGGATCGTTTATAAAAATACTGCTATTAATAATAATATCCAATCAAAACACTACTTTCATTCAGAGACAGTATTAATATTACGGGGGGACCCTAGTTAATGGGACCTGTGGTATACATAAAAACCTATCTATTTAACCATTTTTACTAACAATATTTGGTCCTATTAAATTTGGTCCCCCGGAACGGTATCAATCTACCCATCTTCTGTGCATCACCTATACCATACAGTCTGCAATTATGATATCTTTGTGAAGGATCTGTACACGAGGGTAGTACAGATCCAACCCTGGAAATATGTCCTATATATTGCGGGGGGGGTGTACCAGGTACTCGATAGGAGAGTTGTACTCGATATCATGCATGGCCGTAGTCGTATGACCATAGACCCTCGCATCCCTGGGGGGGGCATAGTAATCAGGACCCATCACAACAAAAAAAAACTACCAGTACATAATACACTTTTTTACCGATCATGTTTGGTCCTGATTACTGTGTTCTCCCACCGCCGCCAGCATGCGCTAGACTAAGTAGACAAATACAGACGAGCAACACCACTTTACGCTGAACCTTGTCTAAAATGGTCAAGGCTCGGAGGAGTGAACGGTATGAGCACGCAGCAACGCGAGCGGGATCAATCACGTTGCCGACGCGTGTTGCCCATAGAGATGGAGGGGGGGGGGGTGGCACTCGATAGGAGATATGGGTGCTCGATCTCGTGCATGGCCGTAGTCGTATGACCATAGACCCTCGCATCCCTACAATGCCGGGACGGAGCACGTCGGGTTTTCACCGAGCAGGCAGACATTGATTGCTTGCACCAAGCGCGAAACACCGTGAGGTGTCCGGCGAGTCGCATGAAGGGGGAGCTGCATCGTACTATTACGGGGGACCATAGTTAATAGGACCAAATATTGTTAGTAAAAATGGTTAAATATATAGGTTTTTATGTATACCATAGGTCCTATTAACTATGGTCCCGCTATTTCTTCCGATGAGAAACTTGTCATATGATTAACCCCTTTAGTAGCACAGTCCCGATTTGGGGGCAAACCAGTCCAATTCCAAGTGATTTGTCCCCAAAACGGGACTGGGGTTCTAAAAGCGTTGAGGAGCTCTGTATATCTCAACACGCCGTGAAACTGGAAAGGATAAACACCCAATAGTGCGATGATCATCATCGTCAATGCCATGGCCTAATAGACAAAAATATAGGATGAAAAACATGTTTGAAAGCACATCAACAAAATGGGCTTCGAACGACGTTGCTGCTTTGAACACTCTTCATTCGCATCCTCTGGCGGATTTTGAGGACCCCCCCCCCCCCGCCCCCCGCCCGCGGAAGTAAGCATCTGTTTTTGGTATAAACGTCCTCAACCCCTCTAATAGCTACATTAGTAGAACGGTACTTCCGAACAATTTGGTTGTAACCGGTTTGGTTGCGTATCGTGCGGTCTGTTTCTCATGTACACAAAACTGACTGCAAAAGAGCTAATCCAAACCAACATGAATTTATAGGTAAAAAGCGGGCATCTAGGCCACATTCCTAACAAGGTTTTGTGGAAAAAAAGCCGGGGGGGGTGATATTCTGGACGGATTTAAACGAAAAGCGATGTACATTTCAAAATAGTGTGTTCCTTCGTTTTAGGCTGTTACCTACCTGGTATGCGAAACAAACAAAATCCCCACTCGATTTAGGCTATTCTGGAGTATAAATATGTTCGTTTTTTTAGCCGAATAAGCCGAGGGGGTAAAAAATTCCTCCCTTCTCGAGAGGCGTACTTCGATTTGTTTACCACGGTGCACAATCCGACAAAAAAAAAAAACCTGAGCTGTTCCTCGTTCGAAAACAGACTTCTTTTTTTATTTTTCATTTTATTTTATTTTATTTTATTTTGAGGTACGTCAGATTTTTGCGACCAGTTTTTGTCTGATGGGCGACAATTCGAACCAGGCTCTGGCGGAGAAACGGATTGTTGAGCTGCGTGTCTCTCGGGGAGCACGAGGATTCATTCCGAGAAGCGCACGGCCGACCCCGTGGCTTTGCGGGCGTAAAACGTCTCAGAATCGAGTCGTGGAAAAAAACAAAAAAAATGCATGCCTGGTACCATTGATAGTAGGAAACAGCCTGTCTGGGTCTCCAAACAGGAGAGTGTGGTGTCGAATTTAATTTCACGCGCAGTTACCCTCGAAGGCGATAGATTGTCAGGACAGTCACTATTTTTGTAGCACTCGGCAACACAAGACTGAGCTATTTCACACCGGCAGTTACTGTGAACAAAACAAAAAAACAAAGTCGGGATTAACTGCTGCAGTTTTTCCGCGAATAGTCTGCATCCTTCGTTTATTGCAACAACAGCCACCTGTCATGGGCGCATGCACCAACCACAAATAAGCAAACCAACACATATACAAAGGAACGAAACGCGATGACAAGCGTACTTGCCAGCCTGCCTTCCTGCCTATCAACCAATCAACGAATCAATCCGTCGCACAAAAACAAAAACAAAAACGAACAAAACGAACAAAAAAGCAACCTAACAAAGGTAGAAACAAAACGCACACCTCACCGGCCAACCAATCAACCAACTCGAAATAACCAATCAACCAACCAGCGCACAAAACTAACTAACCGACCAGCCGAAAAGCTAATCAACCAGAAACAACCAACTATCTGACCAACCAATCAACCAACCAACCATTTGAAAGGCTACCAACCAAGGAAATAAACAAACAACGAAACCCAACTAACCAACCAACCACCCCACCAGGATCAACCAACCACCTCATCAGGACCAACCAATCCACCAACCATCCAACCAACCGAGAACGAATAAAAAATAAATAAACGAAAAAGACTCACCAGGCTTCACTCCGCTAAAGGCCGCCCCCTGATCCTTCCCGTTCAAAAAGAAGCGAATCTCGTTGAAAGCGTTCGCCCCGCCCGCCGCCACCGCCGCCGCCGCCGTCGCCGCCCTCTCGCTGGGGGAGCCGCCGGCCGCAAGCGCCGCCGCCGCCGCCGCAACGCTAAGCCGCCCCGAGTCCGAGGCCGCCCCGACTGTGTCCCTGCCGAAGCATAAGAACAAGAACAAGAACAAGAACAAGAACGAAAACAAAAACAAGAACGAGAACGAGAACGAGAACGAGAACAAAAAAATGAACAGGAATGAGAACAAGAACAAGAACATGAACAAGAACATGCGTGAACAAGAACAAGAACATGAACAAGAACATGAACATGAACAAGAACAAGAACATGAACAAGAACAAAAACAAAAACAAGAACAAGAACATGAACAAAAACAAAAACAAAACAAAAAGAACAAGAACAAGAACAAGAAGAACACAAGAAGAGCAGCAGTAGTCACGTGATGATAGTGAATCTTTAAAGGCAGCTATTCGCGCACTCTGATTGGTCAGTGGTACATCATAAGCGGCAAAAAAAAACGGCCCAGAGTGTTTTCCAAGCCACATCATCCGGAGCCGGCCCAATCAACCTACAGGAGTACTCAGTCCCAAGCACAGCATCCAAGCCGACCGAAGCTGAAGCAAGCCCAGCATCCGAGCAGTGATCAACAGGCATAGGGTTCTGGTCAAGGTCACGGCTAGGGTTAGGGTCAGGGTTAGGGTCAGGGTTCGGCTTCTTCGGGCTGAGGTTACGGTTCGGGTTTGGGTCAGGGTTAGGTTTCGGGATAATGTCAGGGCTAGGGATAGGACTAGGGTTTGGGTTAGGGTTCGGGTCAAGGTTAGAGTCCTGGTCGGGTGCGTGGGCTTTCAGGGCGCACGCAAGGCCCAAAACCCCGTAAATTTGTTCACCATCAAGGTGTGACCATGCCCAAAAAGTGTTGTTGTCAGCATATGTTTTAACCCAGCAGGACAGACGGAGTATACGGATTCCCTTCGGCGGAAGGTGAGCTAGATCATACAGATCACACAGATCATACAGATCATACAGATCATACAGATCATACACATCATCTGCCCTGGAAGATTTAGATTGCCAAGCAGAAATTGACGGTCAGCGCCGAGGTGTTTTAACCTTCTTGAAAAAAAAAACAGCCGAAGAATTCGTATGACACCAAAGATGTCAGGAGACATGTCAAGCGAGGCAAAACGTGCGCTGTCAAGGGGGTAAGTACATTGGGCCGAGCGATCCACACTGAAACCTAGTATTTGGGTGTAAGTCAAGGCCCGTCAAAGGCAAGGGTTTGCTGTCAGTCAGTCAGTCAAGGCACACAAGGCGAACAGCAGGGGCGGCGAAAAAATATCGCTGCCAATGCTCCGAAAAAAATCAGTACATCGACAGCTTGATACTTCCGTATGTTAATACATTGGCCGATCTATCGAAATTTTCGATGTGATATGGACATGTTATCCAGTACTCCAACACGGGTATCATATTAATAGTATACGAGGGTACATGCACACTATAGCTCTTTCGGCTATTGATAGGGGACTTTAACCCGGTGATATTTACATTTCGATACATCGAAAAAAAAAAAACGGCTTCTTCATATTCTTGCCCGTAAAGATCGACAATTCAACACATTGATATTATCGGTTTCGGCCGATCGGAAGTCGCTCTACAGCAGTAGTATGTACGAGACATCCAGAGTTTCTGATACGATATCCAACAACACCATACCGGGTATTAATAGTACTGATATGTATATACATGTTGTACACACACCTGAGTTCTTCTGGACTGGGCGATTTCAGTCTGATCAGAAAGCCGATCACGTCGCCGGGACCCCACGCCCCGCCATAGTTATCGGTTCGAAGCGATTCGTGCACCTAACACGTGACAGGGGGAGAGGAGGGGAGGCAAGGAATGCGGGTGGTAGGGGTGGGTGGGGGGGGTCAGGGGAGAGGGAGGGGAGGAGGAGGGGGGGAGGCACGAGAGGGTTGGGGGGGGGGGGCAGGGGAGAGGGAGGGGGGGAGGAGGGGGGGAGGCACGAGAGGGAGGGGAGGAGGGAGGAGAGGGAGGGGGGGGGGCAGGAGAGGGGGGGGGGGGGGGCAAGAGAGGGAGGGGGGGAGGCAGGAGAGGGAGGGGGGAAGGCAGGAGAGGGAGGGGGGGGGGCAGGAGAGGAAGGGGGGGAGGCAAGAGAGGGAGGGGGGGAGGAAGGAGAGGAAGGGGAGGAGGCAGGAGAGGGAGGGGGGGAGGCAGGAGAGGGAATGGGGGGGGGGGGGGGGGGGCGGGGGGCGAACTTGTTTTTTGCTTGTCTTAAGGCACGTGACCATTGACCGCGCATCCCTTCCGAGACGAGCCACCGTTCCTACGCCTGACGAAGACACTTTCGACTGTTGAACGCTCATGACGCTGTTTCCATACATTGCATAGAGGAACTTTCTTGCTTGAAGTACTCTCATCCCCCTTCCTGTTTCGCCGCCTGTGGCCAACATTCATCTCCAGGATGATCGCCTTCTCGAGGAGGGGGGAAGGTGGGGGGGGGGAGAGCAGGGAGGAGAGGGAGGGGGTGGCGGAGGCCGAAAAAACTACCGGTACGACTTGTTTTCGAGCAAAAATAAATCAAACTATTACGGGGGACTTACCGGGGACCACAGTAAATAAGACCAAATATTCCTAGTGAAAATAGGGATAGATTTTTGTGTGTGCCGTAGGTCTTGTGTACTACGGTCCCCCATAATATTAATAACATGGGGTGAAACACAGAAAACAAAAGAGGGGGGAGGGGGGGGGAGATGTAACTCATTATCATGCATGGCCGTAGTCGTATGAGAAGGAGGTGGGGGGAGGCGGGGGATGACGGAAAAAAAAAAAAGGTGACGCTTTTGACGGGGGAGGGGGGGGGTGATGTGAATATAAAACTGGTCTCCGAGTCCTGGTGCGCATCCAAGGAGTCGCACAGGCACCGGCGAAACACAAAATAATCTACCACCCTGTCTCTAAATTGTAAGAAAAGGTTTGAACATCGCTACCATTAAGCAAATACGCTCCTTATACCAACATTAAAAAAAAACACACGAAAACACGAAAGAAAAAAAAGCAACTAACAAAAAACAGAACGATGTCCCCGGTGGCTTGGTGGGTGGTCCTCATGCCTGCTATGCTCAATCTCGTGTGTGCAGGTCTAACCAAGTGCCAAAACTCGTACGGACTTGTTCTTCCATAAAAAAAATGGTTGGCGGATAGGGCGAGGGTGCGGGTTAGTCAGCAACAAAATTCGATGAAAACCGACGAGCACTGGGAATCCTATGTTTATGCGCGATAAAAGTGTAGGTACGGATCCCCCGGGGGGGGGGGGAAAGGGACGACACCTGTGGCCACGGCTTTCGTCCAGAAGAAGATCGCTGAGGGTAAAACGTCCCACGAGTTAAGCGGGGAAGTGAAAGTGGACATTGAAAAAAAAAAAAAAAAAAAAAAAAGAGAGGGATACCCGCGTACTCTAGGCGCAACATAAAGTATGCCACAGTCCCAAAATATAAAAGACATGTTTTACATAAATATTCGGATGAAATGTTGCTTGTATGTAGGGACAGATGGTTGGTGTTGTCGTCGCTTCTGGTTGTGCTATCTTTCAACACCCAAACACAAAACAGCGGCGTGCTGGTGGACGTTTTGAAACACTATCGACGACTGCTGTTGTTGCTGTTGTTCTCACAATAACTCATCGCCACAACACGGCGCAGTCCGTGGTCGCAGGGCAGGCTCCAATAACTTTGGAGTGGAATAATATACCTCGGGAACAAAAAGGACATGCGTGCGGGTGCTGGAAGAAAAACAGGCACGCCGAGGCGTTGGCTGTGGGTGGGTGCGTGCGCAGGATTGGGGTATGCGGACCGGAGAAAAACAAAAACAGCCCCCCAAGTTCATCGCGCAAAACAAAAAAAAAAAAAAAACATCAAGCCTCCGAAAGAGCGCCCGAAAAAGCCAAAAATTGGCCGTCACTCAGATTTTTCTTTTTCGCTAGACAGGGCGGAGGTGCACTATTAACACAGAGCAAAAATGGCAGATCCCAATAAAAACTTGACGCCATATTTCGTTCTGTGATCGCAACGCTCCAGGATGGCTTTCCAGTCTCGGACCTCTGGAGGTGTCGTATAGATGACGCTTCATCTTTTTGGGGGGTCTCTCTTTTCTCCCCCCTGCGTGATTGTGGGGGGGGGAGGGGAAAGGGGGACAGGGACGGGGGTGTACTCGATAGAAGAGATGTACTCGATCTCATGCATGGCCGTAGTCGTACGATCATAGGCCCTCGCATCCCTACAATGCCGGCACGGAGCCTGTCGGGTTCTCACCGACCGGGCAGACATTGTTGCTTGCGCCAAGCGCGAAGCGCCGTGAGGTGTCCGGCGAGTCGCAGGAAGGGTGAGCTGCATCCTGCCAAGAGCTCCCTTTAGAGGCGGACTTGCATATGGATGACAGCTTCAATGAGTTCATTTATTTTCCCGTGTAGGCAATTCCAGAGACAGCAACGGGGGTACTATGCAACTGCCTCTTGGGTGCCTTACCTTGAACACTACGTGATACGATCAATTCCCTTGTGCGGAGTAAAAGGTTCTTTACCTCGCACAAAAAATCAAAACTCGACGACCAGCTGTGGGCGACCGCCAAAAAAAAAAAAAAACGGTACCCTGGTTGTCTAGCTCACGTAGTTAGCGTCATGTTTTACAGTGTCGTTGCCAACCGACGCCAACCCAACCGGGGGGGTACAGGGACGGGGGGGGGGCGGAATAACAGGGAGGGGAAGGAGGGGGGGGGGGGGGGGGAGGGGGGCGGAACTGCGAAGACGCCAAAAGAAAGAGTCTCTGTGCCCAGCGTTCAGCGTTGAACCGGCGTGGCTGTAATACGTCACAAGAGCTCCCACCTTCGACCCCGCGATGTCTCGGTAAGCGTAGCTGGACTTGTCGTAGCCCACCGGCCCCTGCAGGCTTCCCGTGGACAGCGACCACCCTAGCCGGCAGTGGCCCTCCTTCGTCTCCGGCGCAAGCACCGTGCACTCCCAGAACCTTAAAACCCGGGGGGGCGGGGGGGGGGGGGGGGGGGGGGGAACCACGAATCAAAAGCCGAGTGCAGCTGGTCAGCGTTTTCGGGTTATTGTGTACTCCGGAGTATTTAGCTCTCGACAGTCCTGCTCACAGCTGTAGAGGTGTTCCCTCTCGATCCCTTGCAAAAACAAAACGAAACAAAAACGACACCCGTAGGAGCCAGCCACTCGGTCATTATTCTGCAGAATGAAGCTTAGCCGCCTTTTCTGCCTTCTAGTTTCACGATAAGGCATGCATCATCACCATAAGAGTTGGGCTGGGTTGGGTTCGGTCGGGCTGGGTTGTGCTCTGCTGTTCCATGTCGCGCTGAAATGTTGAGTTGGGTTGGGTGGGGTTGTAGGCTACGAGTTGGGTTGGTTGGCCTGGGTCCAGGTTGTGTGTCGTTAAGTTGAGGTCGTGTTCACCGTGTTGTGTTAGGTGCTCTTTGTCGTGGGGTGTTCTGCTGCCTTGCGGTCGCGTCGGCCTCCGTTGGTTTGGGCTAGGCTGGGTAGGGCTGGGTTGGGATTGAATTTGGGTTGGTTGGGGCGACATGGTTTCAAGCTATTACGGGGGGGCATAGTCAACAGGACCAAAAATTGTTAGTAAAAATGGTTAAACATATAGGTTTTTACGTGTACCATAGGTCCTGTTAACTATGGTCCCCCGTAATAGCAATCAACTATTTAATCAGTCGAACACACAGCCGTCTTGACCCAAAATCGTCGGAATACGCGATTTCTTTTTATCTACCTGGTACCTGGGATATATTTTCGTTTTACGCCTAGAACATGCTTTTTTCTGCTCGGGTTGCACGCTCATTTTTTATTTATTTTTCCCAAATGTCAGTTTGATTGGGTGAGGTAAAGAGCTTCCTCAAGTCAGGAGAAGTTCAGAAGCAAAAATGGTGCGAACCTCTGCGAGCTGGGCTGGCCAACACCAAATGTTGAACTGGTCAGGTACTTTCTCGGACCGTTTTTTTTCATTATTTCTCGCGGACAAACTTGAAACGTTGTTTCGTTAAAGTCTACCGAAGGCATTGCCTACTGCATCATGTTGTCTTTCTTCTTTTTTCGTCATCTACGAGGGACCATAGTGAATAGGACCAAATAGTGTGAGTATAAAAAGGTAAATATATACCAGGTGGGTTTTTCTGTGTACCGTAGGTCCTACTTACTATGGTCCCCCCGCAATAGTCAAATTTTCAGAATATCACAAAAAAAACTTATTGGCCACAACTGACGGAAAAATATCCAAAACGAAAAAAGAAAAATGAAAAGGTGTAGATTTTCCCTCAAGCATAGCGTACAAAAACAAACAAGCCAAACAAACTGAATCGGACTTGAAAATGCCGCAAAAAATTGCGCTGCTCCTCGAAGTATCTTGACTATGTATACGGGAATCCTGCGCACGCCGTATCTCTTGATGAACGACGAACCATGCAGGACATCGGATCGGTCGTTTCGTCATGCCTCGGGAAAATACGCACACCGATTTCGAGCGAAATCCGTAACACAGGGGTTTTGGTTTCGTGCTTTCGTATTCCTGGTATAGTAGGCTCTACAGTAGTATCGATATATTTCATCTCTTGACATGGTCATTCATTCTATTTTTCGGGGCCGTGACGAAACCAACTCGGATTTCCAAAATTCCCAACGTGGGCGAATGCCCCGCATACTCAGGAACACACCGTCACGGTTTTCGGTGTTTGAGTCGTCGTATTTTGAAAAAAAAGGGTCGAAAAACCGCCGGACGAGCTTTGAAAGCGGTTAGCGGCCAGCCCGGCCTGCACCCTCTGCAGGTGTTCCGATGTGTGGGCATAGCTTAGCCTACAGAGAGGCATCACGATAGGCTTGTGCACCACCTTTCGACCAAATAGCTCCAGATTGACAGAGCGGGGCTCCTTAAGGTCGACTCTTCAGGAACGGCTGAGGTCGACTCTTCAGGAACTGAAGTCGTGCGTTGTCAGCTATGTGTTCGCGAAATTTTCGAACTTTTTTCGAACAGATCTCTTCTTGGTACGAGCACTTTTTTAAGAATGTTGACTGGTTTGTTGTGAAGGTTACCTACTGAGCTATAGGGGTAAAAGATCGATCAACTACCCAGCCCAGGGTAATCCTTATAACACTCTCCCCCCCTCTGAAAGGCGGGATTTTTGGGGCGTCGGAATCGTATACATACGTCCGTACGCTGACCTACCCGCTTCGTTTCATTACCTGGGGAACCAGGGAGATGTGTTTTTTAGGTGTGCACGCGCAAGCGTTTCTGTAAAAGAAACGTTCGAAGTGAGGTTCGAACCCGTGACCTGGACGACGTCAAACGTGAAGTTGCTACCTACTGAGCTATAGGGGTAAAAGACCGATCAGTTACCCAGCCCAGGGTAATCCTTATAACACTCGTCATACGTGTGGGCCGGCCACGAGTTCCCCATGTTTTTTTGTGGTACTTCATCATATATTTTTTAGAATTTTACTGGTTTGTCAAAAAAAGGGTTTGTCCCCCAAAAGTAAAACTTTTTTTTTTTCGCAAAAGTTTTTTTTATCGGACGAGACAGATATAGCTCCACCGAGGGGTCATCGGAAAAACACCATCATTTGTTTTCAACGTGTATAAATACCTACCCTATCTGCAGCAGGGTCATTGCACTTGTCACCAATTATTTTTTTCCCATTCCACATGAGTCTCACGATCGGGTATACAGAGCTCCTCAAGGCAGGACGAGAAAAGCCTCCAAAAAAGTGAGAAAACCCCTATCGTAGTGAGGGAGGGAGGGGGGGGGGGGGGGGGCTCGAAAATATATCCGGGGGCACCCCCCTACCGCGGCGTGCCTCGGAGGGTCGGGGAGTAAAAAAGGGGGGGGGGGGGGGGAACTCACCAAGTTCCGTTGGAAGCCCCGTGTGTCGCCCTCGCCATTCGGAACCCCTTGTTACCCGTAACGATGAGTTGTTCCTAAAAGCGGTCGGGAACAAACGTGTGAACAAACTTAACAAAACCAAAAAGCGAGTAGGCCGGCGAAGACATGAGGAGGGGGGGGAGGTACTCATGCCATGCATGCCCGTAGTCGTACGACCATAGACCTTCGCACCTCTATATTTCCGGGACGGAGTAGCACGCCGGGTTTTCACCGACCAGGCGGACATTGCTTCCACCAAGCCAGGGAGGAGGGGGGGGGGGGGGGAGGGGGCGGCTAGCTTCGGCAGTAAGAACACCACAAGGAAGTTCCCACAGTTTTCCGGGGATGTACGCGAGGCTTTCTTGCCCTCCGTAACGGAGAACGTTTCGGGCATGTCAATGTACCAGACCTCCAGAATGTTCCCCGGAATGTTCGGAGGCATGCAAGACTGTTTTGTCACCCCGAGAGCGTTTCGGGTATGGTAGGCCGCCTGACCTCAAGAACTTTCCCATAATTTTCAGGGCATATCAGGCTGTCTTGCCACCGCAAGAACGTCTCGGGTATACCAGGCTGTCTAACCTCAAGAATTTACCCAGAATTTTCCGGGACGTCAGGCTGTACGTGTCACCCCCAGGAATTTTCCAAGCAGGTCCCGGGTATTCAAACGTTGTACCAGGTATCTCGGATCTCACCTTGGACAAGGTAAGCTGCGGCGCGCAGTCCTCGGCTGACCGCGAGATCACCACTCCCTGTCGGCCAGCGACCGACCCACCCGATCAGGGTGGAAGCAAACGAAGGTGTAAGGAAAAAAAAACAAAAACAGCAAGCAAGCAACACAAGAAGGCGAGAAAAACGAACACACAGGCGAGCAAGCCGCCAACCAACCCAGCGAGCGAACGAGCGCCCGAGCAGACGAGCGAGAAAGCAAGAAAAACCCAACAGACGGCGGCGAGGCGAGCAACCGCACCGACAGAAGACGAAGCAAGCAAGCAGAAAAAGGGAGACAAAGCAAGCACAACACGAAAGCAGTCAGGCAAGGAACCACCGCGAGAAGACAAAGCAAGCGATGAAACGGCCAGACGAGCGGAACGCAAAAAAAAACAACGGGGCAGACAAGCAAGCAAACACACGAATGGACAAGTACGTGAGCAGCAAGAGCAAGCACGCGAACGAAAACACAAGCAATCGAGCAAGCAGCAATCACACACAACCAGGGAAGAGTAGCAAGTAAGACGGTTTGAGCACGAGAGAGGCGTTTGCGCCATGGTATCAGGGGGACGAGAAGGGAGCAAAAAGTCCAACCATCGTCGGGGGAGAGTAGGGGTGTACTCATGTCATGCATGGAAGTAGCCGTACCATAGACCCTCGCATCCCTACGATACCGGGATGGAGCACGTCGGGCTTTCAACGATCAGGCAGACACTGCCTGCACCAAGCCCGAAGCGTCGTGGGACGTTCGGCGGGTCGAGTGAAGGGTGCGCCGCATCCTACGAAGAAGCGCCTGTGAGGCGGCCTTTATTGATATACCGGTGACAGTTAACAGCACAAGCGAAAAACAAACACAAAAAAACGAAACCCACGAAATAACAACGGTTGCGCTATGTAGAAAAACCAACCCCTCACGCTCTCCCTCCCTCCCCCACTTCCTCCCTCCCCCCCCTTCCTCTCTCCCTCCCTCCTTCCCTCCCTCCCTCCCTCCCTCCCTCCCTCCCTCCCTACCCCCCCTCCCCCTCCCTCCCTCCCTTCCTCCCTCCCCTCCCCCCCCCCCCCCCTCCCTTACCGGGGGCACGAAAGACTGAGCACCGCTCGTGCTAGACGACCCCCTGCTACCCTTCTTCTGCTTTTTTTTGCTGCTCGTCGTTGGAGTGGGTGCAGGGGCTGGGGATGGCGCCGGGGCCGGAGCCGGGGAAGAAGTGGCGATGTTGGCGGTCGTGGCGGTGGCGGTGGCGGTGGCGGAGCTGGCGGTAGGGGTGGTGGTGGTGGTTGTGGTGGAGGCGGTGTTACTGCCAGTGGGAGTGCTTGGCGGGCGGGGGGGGGAGGGGGCGGTGCTGTCTCCGGCCGACGCAGTCGAGGCGGACCGCTTCCGGCTGCCGTCGCTCTCCGACATGGTGCCTTTGCTTGTGTGTGTGTGTGTGGTTTCCTGGGGGGAAGAAAAAAAAAGCGGAAAAAGTGGGTCAATGTTGGGTGTACACGAGGTGGACGAGATGTCTACGTTTAAACCGTCAGGGAATACGCAGAGACCACAGGCGTGTTCCTCCCGGGGACACCTCACATGTCTCAGGGAGGTACCCCGTAATTCACTTCGTGTTCACTCTTCTACTACCTCCTCCTCCTGTGTTCCACCACTCCCTCGTCTACGTGTGCGCTCCCTGTCGCGGCAGAGTGAGTGACCATCAATGGACCGGTCGTGGCCCCTCCCAAGGGTTAACCCCTATCCCAGCCGGTAAAACCCGTGCGCTCGTCGAGGACGGCCTCCCGGACTCAGTGGATGTGATTGAATCAAAATCGATCAGAATCGCGAGGAAGCGAAGGGAAGGGTCAGCCGGTCGATCGTCGATCTGTCTGGTGTGAAGCACAATCAATGTTCGAGGCCAATGACCCACAGGTCCAAGTGCACGATCCACGATTCCATGATAGGTTCATCCGAAACAAAGCACAAAAAAGGTCAACACGATCATAGGATAGAAGTTTCGCGGTCGGACGTTTACTCCGAAAGGATGACAAAATGACCGCATACCCCCCGCTGTACAACACACGGAGACGACCAAGCACCAGTCCGAAGTCTTGTTCTCCGAGTGTTTCAGTGCCAACTGAAGCAGGATGGGAGGGTAGACTCTACTGACAACACTACCATTGACGGGGGGGGGGCGTAGTAAACAGGATCTACGGTAAACACAAAAATCTATATATTTCCCCATTTCTACTAACAATATTTGGTCATATTTGGTCATATTTACTACGTACGGCCCCCCTTAGCACCCACTGTACACACGACACAGCAGCAGCAGCAGCAAGCAAGCAGAGGTTTACGATTCGTTGCGGATGGAAGGCACTGTTGCTGCTGTTACATACGTACGTGCTGCGGTACGTACGAGTTCATACTGCGCTCCGACCCGCCCTCCGCCCAGCCGACCGTTACTGCTGTTTGTTGTACATAACGAGTCAAGGATGGCCTCACTCCGCCGTGGATTCACGATTGAATGGGGTCGCCAGGAAGCGGAAGCGGAAGCGGAAGCGGATGCGGATGCGTGTCAGCCGAACTCCGAAAAAATTAACCCGGGGGAGAAAGATATCGACGAGATCTTTCCATGAGAGTATATGCGTCGCTCGCCGTTGTCGACAAAATCAGCTTCGAACTTGTCCGAGGGGTGTGTGTATCTTGGTGTTACTGGTACATGGCTCGCATCAGGTCGATACCTGGTACCTGGTACCTGGTACCTATTACTGGTGTATACGGTGCTCGTTCACCCTGCTTCGAGTGCCGCGGCCTGTAGCTGCGGCAATAACCAGCTCGGGTCTAACAGCCGCTGCCAGCGCGGCGCCGTCGACAGCGGCCGTGTTGGGGGCGGATCGGTGGCGGATCGTATACCTACTGCCTGTCTGTGTAGGTGCGAGTGGTACTGACAGCTGTTGTGCTCTCTGGCTTCTTGCGCTTGCGCACCTGGTGTTCAAAAAGTGGACATAAAATCAAGCAAAAACAGGCGCCAACCCCTCTGCAGTCTTGGCCTTTCATGGGTCCGATATCTGGCTGTCAACCACCTAGGCACGCAAAGCTCGGCATAGCCAAGCATCGAAGAGGTCGGATGTACTTGCTCCACTACCATTGGGTGCCAAGGCGTGGGTGGCGACCAACCGACACAGCTGCCGTGTGCCTCTCCCGCTCTGCGAGCGCTGCGGCTGCGACAGGCGGCTTCGCCCCACCCCCCCCATAAAACCAAGTGCATTTTTTTAGATTTAAGAGAGAAAATTCAAAAATTACAGCAATGATGTGCGGCACGAAGGTTGGCGGCTTTTAGCAACGCGTTCCTGTTTGAGGAGTGTACCGTCGCACCTGCTCGTTCCGACGAACCCCGACAGAATATCCAAGACCTGTTTGTCTCCGGCACCTGTGCAAGGCCCTTCGATGCTGCTGTGTTGAGTGGGACCAGCCCTCTTATCTACCAGCCCAGCTTGTGAAATTCAAAGGGGTTTATAGTGAACCTCGAAGCATTTTTGTTCTACGATTAGACCCCTGGAGCACGCGGACGGACGGGAGGCTTCCACGCAAGGAGCTGGCAAGCCAGCCTAGCTACCATGGAGGATCGTGGCCTTTCACGCGCTCCGAGCAAGAAGCCATGCAAGTGAGAGCCCTTCTCGTGTTGGCTGGGCCCCAATGAGGTTGAGCAGAGATGGACCCCCGATCCCCGGTACCTTGTGACTGGACTGTCAGATGAAGGACGGCGCTGGTTCCATGCTCTGTGTGTGCTACGGCAGTAGTCGTACTGGTTACTTACGTATTGCGTCGTATTGCTATTAATACAGCAGTATCGTACCGTACATATCCTACGGTGGGTGTTGCGAGGGGCTGCCGCTGCTGCTATCCGTCTGTTGGAGCTGTAGATCTCCAGAATTGACACCATGTGGTGATACTATCGTGCTGGATAACGGAACGCGGAACCGTCTTCGTCTATTAATATTATACTGCTGTACGCACCCGAGGGTATGTACTCGTATCGTTTCTGCAGAGAGTGACGTACCTGGTACAAAACTGGCTGGAGCGTACCTTGTACGCACCTGGTGGTACATCGCTTCATCGCTTTCTAGTTCCTAGCTTCGTTCGAGCACGATATCCGCCTGTCGACTCCAACATGAACACCAAAAGAGTCTCCTACTCCCCGGCTAGCGCACAATATTAATAACACAGTACGCCCACACACTACTATTAATACTGTGTTAAACTACTGTAGTAATATGAAAAGCAAGCGACAAGAAAGGCGGGCTGTGAAAAAAATAAGAAATTCGAGAGTCTTATATACTGAATTTAGTGTAGATCGGGCACCCAACCTCGAATAAGAAGTCCAGCCTGGGCCCAGCTTTCCTGTTTCTTAGTAGGTGTGGTGTAACCACTGTGACGCCATTAATATTTCGGGGGACCATAGTTAATAGTACCAAATATTGTTGGTAAAAATGGTAAAATATAGGATTTTTATGTATACCATAGGTCCTATTAACTATGGCCCCCCGTAATAGTTGATAGCCTACGAGGGGTGTGCGTAGAAACACGACCGCGCTAGAAGCCCTTGTTCCGACGGCACCCGAGCGCCGAGTGCCAAACGCCAAAGTTATGCACCCGTGATACGAAGTATACCCCTCTTAATAATATTGCTGGTAGTCCCTTTTATTTTATTTTCTCTTTTAGGGCCGCAGTCCCGTTTTGGGGACAAAGCACTTGGAACTTGAGTGGTTCATCCCCACAGTGGGACTGCAGTCCTAAGAGGTATCATACGCTCGTGGTCTTTTGAGCTTGGAATATCACTCGCGATGCTTTTGGGTTGACTGAAATGGCGGACGGTTGTGTCCTACTATTTTTTGTTGTTGTGGTTTTTGGAAACGAATACACCCGGTAGGTTTTTCCACCTGAACGACTGCTTCAGGGGAGACAAGTGCCACATGGTGCACGCTCCGAAGGAAGAGGTGAGTGAAAATAAAATTAAAAAAAAAAAAAAACTCACGTTTGTACTTGTGTTTTATGAATTTCAAATCGATCAATCATCAGTGCCAAGCTCAACCTCGAGCAATATCAATCGCAATGTCAATGTCAAACGCAAGCTCAACGTTTCAAGCCTTATCTGAACTACATAATCGGTCTCAAACTCGATCTCAATCTCCAATTTCAATCTCCAATTTCAACTCAGCGAGTAAATCAATCAATCTCAGTTCAACCCCAACTCCCTTTCCCCGAACCCACAACCCACCTCAACCCACCAGACCCAAACCCAACCCAACCCATCCCGAACCGCCCTACCCAAAACGAAATCCACACCCAACACACCCCAACCCCAACAACCCAACCCCAACAACCCAACCCAACCCAACCCTAACCCCCACCCCCACTCCGCCACCCCCACCTACGGGCATATGACTACCGCCATACATGATATCGAACACCCCCCACCCCCACCCCGCCCCCACCCCCACCCCCCCACCCCACCCCACCACGACACAACGCCGCGATGCCACGCACCCCTTCGAGGGCAGATGGCTCCCTGCCAGGCGCACCATTTCTGGATGGAAGACCCCTGGACGAGGCCTCCGTGCGAGTGGGGGGTGAAGTGCCCGCGCTCCCACCTCTCCTGCTCGGGCCCGGGGGAGTCTGAGCTGCTTCGGACGAACGTCGCGCTGCAGACGGAGAACTCTCAGCTCGCCAGGGTGAGGGCGTACGCGGGCGGGGTGTTGGGCGCGGGGGGGGCGGCGTCCGACATGGGCATCGCGCGCTCTGGGACAAGCAGGTGAGGAAAGGGAGAGGGGAGGGGGGGGAGGGGAGAGGGAGAAGGGGAAAGGGGAGAGGGGCTGTAGTTCATGCCTGGTACGTTCGTACTAGCCACTTCTGTTGTATGTACGGTATGATGTACGCCAGATGCTGGATGCTGCATGACAACCGCTGTTTGGTACGGTGGACCGACAGGCTGGCTGATACTCCGATATATACCTTGTACGGTTTTTGCGCTTGTATAAACGGCAAATGACTTCCAATCCAGAGTTCTCCGAGCCTCGATCTCAATGGCCAAGCCCCCCTCCCCCCCTCCGCCGCCCTCGTCCAATGGGGGGGCGTCGAGCGCGCGGCGTGAGCTTCCCCTCGAAGAAACGTAGAGGTCCCGCCGCACCCGGGGAGAATTGGATCCTATCCCCAGGTCAGAAATAATTTCATACATGTACAACTCCGACAATCCAGGGAAGAAAAGGGCGATCCCCCGGGTCGATATCGCCCCGCACGGTCGGGAAAACCCAAACCCACTGACCGATCGCCAATTGGCTGGGGTTCGTAGAGCCAGCCAGCCCCACGCGGGGGTATTAAAGTACCATCCCCGGATCGTAAATCCTTGCATATAGGTACAAACTCCAAGAAAACGGGCTTCAGCGCCCAGCTAGTTATATTACGTGTAGAAAGGGTCATGCTACCTGCGTCGGTGCCGTACGAGTCTTGTCTTTTAAACATTGTGACTCGGACACCAATTGTTGTTTTTTGGGGGGGGCATAGTTAATAGGTCCTACGGTACATACAAAAACCTATATATTTTCAAATTTTTACCATCAATATTTGGTTCTATTTACTATGGATCCCCGTAATAGTACCCCCAAGTCACGCGGTGGCCGTTGCTGTACGTAGTTACGTATTCGTAGGATTGTTATTTCCGTCAATGTCTCCCCTTCAAATCTCCGAGGGGAGGTTTTGTTGGGTGATACATTGAATATGTGGCGTTTTTTTGAGGGGTGGTTTTGCGATAACCCAATCTTGATATGGAGGTTTTATTTCAAAATATATTTAGAAAAACCCGCCGCAGACGCCAAGGGAGAACAGCCGACAAAGATCGAACGCACGGGTGATAGTCGGCGAAGGGCGATACCTAGCCAATCGAAAGCTTCTCCTTTCGCTAACCAAGCCATCGATGTGCCTAAGGCCCAATGATAGTTACCAGTAGACTAAATAAACCCTTCTGGGACTGCGTTCACCTTCATCGGGACAACCTCCAACGCGGGGGCCGTGGCCCCCAAAATGGTTCAAAACGGATTTTTTTTTGTTGTCTCTTCCCGCAGAAAATAATTTTCCGTGGGTTGGCATTCGCTTCGTACAAGAAAACCCGACCCCAACCTTATTTTTATTTCGCGAACGCCCAACGAAAAGGGGTGAGTGGTATCGCGTACCCTTTCTCTTTGGGAGCGGCGGTGACATGGTGCCTGCCCTCATTGCGCTGTCTCTGGAAGTGGGTGGCCTCACCGGAAGGTAATTTAACTCGTTGAAAGCTTGTCATACCATGTGCGAATCCGCCTCACGAGCGGTTTTTTTGGTAGGGTGCAAGCACAGCCTTCGTGCGACTCGCCCGGACACCTCGCGTCTCGCTTCGCAAAGCTTGGTGCAGGCAGTGTCTGCCGGGTCGGTGAAAATCCGACATGCCGGACACCTCGCGTTTCGCTTCGCAAAGCTTGGTGCAGGCAGTGTCTGCCGGGTCGGTGAAAATCCGACATGCTCCATCCCGGCGTTGCAGGGATGCAAGGGTCTGTGGTCATACGACTACGGCCATGCATGAGATCGAATACATGTCTCCTATCGAGCCCCCCCCCCCCCCCCTCCCCTCTTTTTCCTTTTGTGTTGCTGGGAATGTTTGTGTTTTTGAAGGAAGAACCAAAAGCTGGCGCTCTTTGAAGCCAGAGACCCAGCGGAGTTTTCGAGGCGCTGCGTCGCGGACCCTTCGCTCTGCCGATCGGTCCTCAGAGTCTACATCCTGGGCGGAGGCTTGCGTACTAGCCTCGAGGACGTGGGAAAGGCGGTGAGACTGGTCATGCGTGTGTGTTTTATCGCTAGCGCGCTTGTGGTATGGTACGGTGCGTTATGGTATGATCTGGTATGGTATGGTATGGGTATGATATGATATAGTATGGTATGGTATGGAACGGCATGGTATAGTATGGTATGGTATGGTATGATATGGTATGGTATGGTACAGTACCGTATGGTATAGTATGGTATGGTACGGTATATTATGCTACTGTACGGTACCCTGTACGGTGTACACCGCGACAAGGGCAGTAGAGGGCGGGAGGTGGGAGGTGGGTACTGGGGGGAGTGTACCAAAATCGTCGTCACCCCACCTTATCCCACCCCATCCGGCGCATGTGGTTCACAGTAGGTAATTCATTCTTTCTTCGGTGCTCCCTCCGTGCCGGTAAAGGAGCCCGCTGCCCGCCTGGCCTGCGACCTCCTGCGTGTCTCCCCCCAACACACACCCTCCCTTGCCAGGATAGAACTCCGTCCCAGACCCCAGCCCCTTCGGGGGGCTCGAGTTCGGCAGGGGCAGTCACGCGGTCTCCGCCGCGTGTTTAGGTGGCGTTTTCCCCAGAAAAGCATCCGGTCGCCCAAAAAGGCCACCCCTGACCATGAAGACCCGCATCCATCCATCCCACAAACGAAACAAAAAAAAGCCGACCCGGTCCTGCACGTAGGGCGAGTGAGTCTCCTACCTTCCCCCTCAACAAACGTGTATCTCCCGTAGTACGAAGGAGCCCGCGGTCCGGCCCCTTCGAAGGACCGCCTGCCTACTCTACTAAAACCAGTTCACGTCGGACAGATCGCCGAGCCCCAATCGAGCGATCAATATCTTCGAGGGAAGATAGATACTGCTGGTCTGTGGGGATCTATCTATCTGCGCTGCTGTAGCTCGTGTTGCCGTTGGTGGGAGCCGTACGATCTGCGTGATCTGTGTGTGTAGCACATGCCTTTTCCCGAGTTGCATTTGGATTTGTGCTAGTCAGATCCTGCACGACAACTCCCAACGGTAGGTTTTAGGATCTAGATGATGACCTACGATAGATATTATGAGGGACCATAGTTAATAGGACCAAATATTTGTTAGTAAAAATGGTTAAATATATACTGGTAGGTTTTATGTATACTACGAGTATAGGTCCCCCGTAATAGTGTAGATGGATCGTGAGCTTGCCGGTGTGTGAAAGCTGGGAAACGTAGCAGGGCAGAGGAGGCCTTGGCGCGCCCAAAGACCCCCCCTGCTGTCGTCGTGATCGGTAATCGATACTCATGTCGGTGTCGATATCGGAATTCCGATATTATCAATGCCGGCGTCGATATCGGTATCGAAAATATAATAATGTCGGTGAAGAAATCGGGGATCTTTCAGGAATCTTCTTCTGAGTGATCAGCGTTGAAGCTAATTTCTGCACACTGTCGGATGGCAAGCGTAACAATTGTTATAAAATCGGTTGTTATAAAATCGGTGCCGGTTTCCGTGTTGGTCTCTATGATGATGTCGGTGTCGATGAGGCGTTCTACGATAGATATTCACCCTAAATTTTCGGAGGCTCCTATCCTCACTTAAGGAGCTCCATACCTTACTCGAAAACTGACTCCAGCAAAAATCAAATTGAATCGTCGCGGCGAACAATCCCATGGCCTAGGTCTAAAAAAACGGTTTTTTTTTCGAAATCCAGATTGTCATTTCGACGATTTGGGCTCAAGGAACCCCCCCGTCTTCCAGAAACAAATAGCGGAAATGTGCTACCTCTTTTCGTAGAACGGGTCCGATATCAGATCTCGATAATTTCAATGCCGTTATCGATATCGTTATAGATAATATCGATGCTGGTATCGATATGATCATGTCGGTGTCGATATCGGATCTCGATAATTTCAAAGTCGTTATCGATATCGTTATCGATAATATCGATGCTGGTATCGATAGGATCATGTCGGTGTCGATATCGGATCTCGATAATTTCAAAGTCGTTATCGATATCGTTATCGATAATATCGATGCTGGTATCGATATGATCATGTCGGTGTCGATATCGGATCTCGATAATTTCAAAGCCGTCCTCGATATCGTTATCGATAATGTCGATGCCGGTGTCGATGTCCTTATCAATATTGGTGTCAATATCGACACCCTCCCTGCCTGGTCGGTGAACACCCGACGCGCTGCTCCGTCCCGGCATTGCAGGGATGTGAGGGTCTGCGGTCATACGACTGCGGCCATGCATGACATGAGCAGCCCCCCCACCCCCCTTCCCCCGCTCCGAGCACACCCGCCCCCGCTCGCCCTCCCTTCCGCTGGATTCGCTAGATGGACCCATCAACCCTTCCGCGTGTGCGGCGATTCATCTCGTCATCTAAACAAAATAAAGGTATCGGAGGATGTGGCAGCTGGTAAATACGGGCCGCCACCGTCGGAGGAGAAGCTTGTCGGGGAGGACGAGGCCGCCTTGGGAACAGGGGTAGGGGCGGGGAATGCGGCGGAGGTGGTGGGAGGGGAGGGGGCAGACGTGGCGGCAAAGGCGGCTCCTCTACGTGTGCGTGTCCAGGCCCTTCCCAAGGCGAGTTCGTGTGTGTGTGTGTGTTTTTTTTTTTTTTTTTTTACCGTCGGGGTCATACATGGGTTCAACTGGTGTTCTGTAGGTGGATGGATGGTTTGTGGTTGATGCTTCTCAGGCCAAGTCGAAAAGAGATCCCTCTCTTTTTTTTTCGGCGAGGTTAAGATTGGAATCTCGCATTCGCTCGGAATTTAGTAATAATATAGCGTTATTAATTGTGGTGTACCAGGTGCAGAAGTGTCGGCTACATACAGACGGTGCTGCTTTTCTTTGGGGGTAAAGGAAGGGTGTGTTTTGCTCATTTGTGGGATTCGTTCTGTGAGGGTGTTTTGCGGCCCCCTCCCTCCCTCCCCCCTTCCCTTCCTCCCTCCCTCTCTCCCTCCCTCCCATTTTTTTTAACCGTCTGCCGCCGCCGACCGCGCTCCAAAACTGTCCCAAGACGAAATACACACGTATATGAACTACCTGAACCGCACGCAGGCCATGGAGAAGCAACTCATCGACGAGCAGACGACCTTCTGGGACGACAACTTCCCGGGCGTCGTCCGAGAGAGGCAGGCCGGCGCGTTCACCCACGTCCTCAGCGTCGTGTTCGTTCGGGGAGCCTACCTCTACGGCTTGGCCGAGGCCGCCACCCACGGGCGGAGCATCATCCAGAACAACAACGAGGACGCGGCGATATGTCGGGCGTTCTACAAGATAAAGGAGGTGACGTCGAGGGCGGGGATCGCGTACAGCGACCGTTGGACGGCGGTGAGTCTCCTTTTTTTTCTCATTGGGGGAGGGGGGGAGGGTAAATTGGGGGGGGGGGGAGCGGGGGGGGAGCGGGGTGGCGGAAAAGTTCGTTTTTTTTATGTTCTTCATGTGTGACAAGTTTCGGGGGGGGGGGGGGGGGGGGTTGTCCATGCGGAGAGGCTAACTAACTGAGAGAGGAGCG